>OMNM01041776.1:0-18649 GCA_900302745.1 Parablennius parvicornis
AGTTGAGCTGCTGTGATTTTTTTTTTTTGGGGAAAGAATATTGACAACCTTTAAAACGAGTGGAAGAAGCTCTGCACCTTGTCAAAACTGCACTCAAACCTGTCAGAAGTGGAAGGACATAAAAAAGGAAGTGTAAGTGTCATAATTGTATTTGTTTTTAATTAAGAAATAAATTAAAGGTTTTTAAAACTAATGCTGTGAGGTGTTACAACAAAAAGTTTGTATTGATTTTCTTACATTCCTCAAAATTTTTTTCAATGATCCAAAATGTGTAATATGTGAATATTTGACTTTGCTAGCAAGTCACTAATTGTTGCAATTAGAATAATGGATTCAGATTCCATTTGTATTCATATGTAATGCCTGAGAAATTCTTGTAATTCTTTTGCATTTTACATAGGAAGTAAGGGGATGATTGTTAATAAACCATCAACAATAAATTAAACTAGTTCTTTTTAACTACTATGACAGAAAATGATTTCATAACTCCTGTATGAAACTGATGGCATAGCAATATATTTTATTGATTATTAGATTAGATTTACAATTCATGGCAATGATCTGTATATCTGTACAATCTGTTGTTCTGGTTTGAAGTAACTTTATGTAAATAATCAAAAACGGAATAATAATGTATTGTGACAACTGGGACGGTCCTCTAATAAGTAACTGACTGAAAATATCTTTATTTAAGAATCAAATACTTAAAAATGATCAAGTCTGAATGACTGTATATCTGATAGAACTGTATACTTGATATCATCCCTCACTTCAATGGAGAGTGTGTTTGTGTGTCGGTGCTCTGTCCAGACCTGCACTAAGAGAGGAGGAGAAGTTAATAAGCCGAGGTTGCTCTCTTATGTTTACCAAGTGATTCTGCAGGTTCTGACTGGTGGTTACCAGGCAAAGGACTTTGCAAAGTACACATTGTACCCAGTGTGCAGGCAGCACAGGGACACACTCAGCTGAAGACATGAAGGGGACGCTGCAGCTGGAGACTCTGACCTTTGGTCCTGTGGTGATGGATACGGCGTCGACAGTCACCGTCCTGCTGATTTTTCTTCTTCTGCTGCTGCTTCTCAACATCTGGGGCCAAAAACACCATTCAGACATTCCAGGTGAAACATTTAAGCTTCTTAACTTTTATGTTTTATTTGTTGTTTTTTATACTGTTTTACAATTCTGCCAGAGACATATATCTTGATTGACACCTCAAATTTCCTGCAGAAATTTTAATGTGACAGTGCACCTGTTGGTTTCATGGTGGGATTTCTTTTTTAATAACGATGAGATGTCCAGGGAAGCTCATTCAGAAACAAAGGTTGATCTTGTATTTTTACAGCAGGCAGCAGCAGAAGATTATAAACTGTATAATTGATGATCAATCTCACTACTTTTATAGAGAATTTCAGCTTCTACCCTCCAGCCGAAGGTCTGCAGTCCCAAAATGTCGAAAAAAGTGTTTCAGAAACAGCTTTTCTCCGGCTGTTTTTGTTCAGGTGAAGATGTTGCACATCTTGCACAGCGTTCTATCAATGCACTGGAATATCTTTCTATTCTGGTATGCTTGGGTTTTTAAAGACGTCATATTTATCTTCTCTGATTTAAATTATTTTTTATATGATCTAAGGCTTTTATTGTCTTGAGGAGCTTTGGTTGAGTGTTCACAAAGCACTTAGATGATTTCTTGGTGTGTCAGTGTGAAGATGGAAAGTTCAGCTGATTATTCAAATTATTATCAGGTACAATAGGCAGCGGTTTCAACTAAATAACAGTACAGGTGTTAATCTGGTTTGAGTTGGAAGAGGGGAAGAACTCAACCAGCAACTGGGCACCCAAAAAAATAAATAACAAGTCATGGTTGAATTTTTTTTTCACCCTAATTTGTCTGTGTTGGTTAAAGTATGCAGGAGATGATAGATGCCAAAGTTGCTACGGAGGAAATTTTAATTAACTCAAAGACTGGACTTGTTCCATTATTCAGCCATCACGTGCAGAAAGAAACTTTAGCTCCTAAATGATCATTAACCAAAATCATTGACCTTAATACTCACATTTACAGAATTTAAACAGTGGAAAAAGTTGTGTCTTTGAAGCTTCCCATGAAGAAACACATCCAAATAAAGACAAAATGAATAATTATTCATATTATTTGATTTTTTTTAATTAATTTGATATTTAAATATGATACAAATATTCTTTCTCTTTATTGTGGATTACCACTCAGTGAAGAGCAACACCGTTAAAGTGTTTCTCTCTCGCATTAATAAAGTATTTATTATCTTTACTATTCTATTCTAGAGGATACTGTTTTTATAAATGTATTTTGTATCTCATTTAAATTAATTTCCCAATCTGAAAGGCCCTATGAAAGAAGACTTGAATGATTTATGAATTAAGAAATGGAGTAAAGTCATTAATGTCTTGCGACACGACCTGCCGCTCTCCATCAGGTCCTCCCTTCTTGGCCGGACTTGGTCCGATTCTCACCTATAGCAGGTTCATGTGGTCTGGGATTGGAACGGCCTGCAACTACTACAACAATAAATATGGCAGCATTACCAGGGTGTGGATCAACGGGGAGGAGACCATCGTCATGAGCAGGTAAACACTCTGTGCTCTCAATTATTGTGTGATGACATGAAGACGAAGCCGGGTTACTTTCCACAGGTCCTCTGCAGTGTATCACGTTCTGAGGAGCGATCAGTACACGTCAAGATTTGGCAGCAAAAAAGGACTTGAGTGCATTGGGATGGAGGGGAGGGGCATCATCTTCAACAACAACATCCCGCTCTGGAGAAAAGTGAGAGCATATTTTACTAAAGGTAAAAAATCATTTGAGTCAGAAAGCGTGAAGTCATGATTGACTAAGTATTGTCTTGAAGAATATAAATAGAACTACATCAATGTACTTTTCTAAAAAAAAAAAAAACTACTCCTAGATAATAATTATTAACATGATTTCTCACTTCATGACAATTCGTTACATTACACTCCTGTTTGATGCCGTTTTCCAGCTCTGAGCGGCCCGGGCCTGCAGAGGACAGTGGGGATCTGTGTGAGCTCCACATCCAAACACCTGGACAACCTGCAGGATATGACGGACTCCTCCGGACATGTGGACGCTATGAACCTCCTGAGAGCCATCGTAGTGGACATCTCCAACAAGCTGTTCCTCAGAGTGCAACTCAACGGTCAGCTGCATGTTTACTGTACACCCTTCAAGAAGGGTGGTCAGGTTTTTTACTGGCAGTTAAAGCAACCCATGCTATGAACTGTAAAACTGCAATCTACTTTTTTTTTTTTTTTTTTTACACTTCTTCCCAACACCACAGAGAGGGACTTGCTGTTGAAAATCCACAACTATTTTGAGACCTGGCAAACAGTCCTTATAAAACCGGACATATTCTTTAAGATGGGATGGCTGTACAACAAGCACCAGAGAGCAGCGTAAGATCCTGGAAACATTATTCAATGTTTGATTAAAATGTGTATTTACAGTGATCTTTGTGTTGCAAATAGCCAAGAACTCCAAGATGTGATGGAAAGCCTCCTTGAAATCAAAAGAAAGATTATTAATGAAGCGGAGAAGCTGGATGGGGAGCTCGACTTTGCTACAGAGCTCATCTTTGCTCAAGTTGGTGGAATCTGTGCTGCTTTTGACACAGTCTCAGTTGTGTGTGGTCAAGTTATCACGTTAGCATCCGTTTTGTTCAACAGAACCACGGAGAGCTTTCGGGAGACGATGTCCGGCAGTGCGTGCTGGAGATGGTGATCGCAGCTCCGGACACACTTTCCATCAGCCTGTTCTTCATGCTCATGTTGCTAAAGCAGAACCCAGAAGTGGAGCTGCAGATAGTGGAGGAGATGAACACCTTCCTGAGTTAGAGCACAAATCCAATCCACTAAACCAACAATAGGTTGACACCGGCAGGTAAAGCTTTCTAACTCATCCCTTATTCGCAGGTGACAAGGCGGCAGACAACATGGATTATCAGAGTCTGAAAGTGCTGGAGAGTTTCATCAATGAGTCTATGAGGTTTCATCCTGTGGTGGATTTCACGATGCGGAAAGCTCTGGAAGACGACAACATTGAAGGCACAAGAATCAGGAAAGGAACCAACATCATTCTCAACATTGGCCTCATGCATAAGACCGAATTCTTCCCCAAATCCAAAGAGTTCAGCCTCATGAACTTTGAGAAAAATGTAAGTCTTCTTAATGCTGTGAAATGTGGAGGAAAAAAAAAAAAAAACTAAGAGATTCATGTTTACTTTCTCTGTTTGGCAGGTGCCCAGCCGTTACTTCCAGCCGTTTGGCTGCGGGCCTCGATCCTGTGTTGGTAAATACATCGCCATGGTGATGATGAAAGCCATCTTGGTCACACTGCTGTCTCGCTACACGGTGTGTCCTCGCCAAGGCTGCACGCTCAGCAGCATCAGGCAGACCAACAACCTCTCGCAGCAGCCTGTGGAGGACGAGCTCGGCCTGGCCATGCGCTTCATCCCTCGAGCACAACCACTTCAGCTCTGAGGCTTCAGAATGCACCTTGTTGTCAAACAAACATGTTGAAATGTGCTTGTAAAACTGGTTGAAATCCAAATAGTTCATATCCAAGAGAAAAACCCAAACCTGGAGGTGCAGACTAACTGGAGCTAGTGACACTTTTTACTTCAATACTTTGTCGAGAAAATGTTGAACAAACTCCCAGTGAAGTTAGAGTCAATAGTTGAGGAGCTCAAGTGCATGTCACATTACACTCACTCAACCTTAGCCAGATACAAATAAGCTTTTTTAGCAATTATGTCTTGCATCTACACATTAACAGTCACATGACAATCACGTGAAAAAAAGAATTGAGTTGAGACACCAGCAACACCTGAGATTATCTTTTAAAAACAATCTCAATTGAGGGCAAAATATTCCAATTCAATTTAACCAACAGGAATGCTTAAAACTGCATGCCCTTCGTGGGAGTATGTGTGTGCGAAAACACACCAAAATAACAGTTCACCTCCATTTGACGTCCAACGAAGTTCTGCTAAACCCATGTTGTGACTACATTAAACTGACCCACAGCAACACAACGGGTACACTTGTAACACTTTTCAGATAGTTAAAAGTTCAGCTCAAGATTCTTTTCCAAATAATTTATGAAGAATTAACTAACTAAAGACACACAAACTTGTTAGAACTTGCACAACACTGCCTGTGAATGAGGACACTGTTATGGTAGAAGAAGTCACTTAATAATGACGAGTCACATTCATTCTTTTTTACCGTACAGTTTGTGTTTGCTTTAGTATTAACTTTAAATCAGCAGCTGTTTTTAGAACTTGTTTTTTAGTCATCTGGTTGAGGGGATTGCTTCTATTTTAAGGCTTTTATGATTGTCATGAGAAACTATGATTAGTGTTTATTCACCTTCATCCTCTTTTCAAATAAAGCTGATTCAATAACAGTTTTCAATTTATGGGGCATTATTTAATGTTATATCAGTCTGAGAGTGAAAAATCCACCAGAAAAGCTTCTTCATGTATCCTATTGTATCATATCCAGCACATCTGCGTGTTTGTTACTGAATACCTCTACGCTAGGTAGATGAATCACCAGAGAGTGGAAATCATGTTCGTTTACACATGCTGATCTTTATTTGTACTTTAACAAATTGTATTGACAGGCACTCTTACAAACAAGGATTTTTCAATGTACCATAGGCACAAATCAAACACGCCATCCCGGCATTCAAACATAAGGCGCTGGGTTAAATTTGAGACACTGTTAGCTGTGCTTCAGATCAGGGCATTTATGATGTAAAAGAAAAAAATCTAATCAAATCAAACCGACTGTGACGTGCACAGAAAAATCAAGTCTGGCATTAAGCAATCAAACAGAAAGTGAAGCTTGATGACTCTTCTTTCAGTGAATACAAAATATTATAAGAATATAAAGTCAATAAATATGTTTTTAATACTGGATTGATACAAAAATAGAACCATCCGAGAGCACTAACATCCGCCCAGAGCCAAACCAGAAACATCAGTGCATAGATAATCATCTCACACAGAAGGCAACATCTGTAAATCTCCATCGAAATGACAAATGGTGATACGATTACGGCAATATTAATGACTAAATACTCTGATGGTGGATATTAAAAAAACAAATGAGACATTAATGACAGTAGCTTTTAGTCGTAAAAGAATGTAAACCTGATTTTGCCGAGTTGAAACTTCAGCAGCCTGAACCTTTTATGTTTGTTTATTTCCACGATAGGCTGAGCATTTTAAAGTGTGATTTAAGACAACCAAGTATAAAAACATTTGACGAATTTATCAAAGGCTGCATGTAGTGTTGTTAACATTCATGCTGAGCCGATACCTTTGTTTTTGTTCCACAACAAAGAGGATCAACAAACGCAACAAACGCAGCAACAGCTGTGATTCGAGATGTTAACAAAGGCCAAACAAGGTCTGAGTGACATCGAGAAATCTTTACAAAAAAAAATAAATAAATAAATCGTAGAGAGAATTGAACTATGCATGGCTTAAAATGTCAGATGTAAATTCAAATACGACAAACTCATGTGGAAAGCCATGAGATGAGTCACTTTAAATGTGTCCAACGAAGCACCTTCTCCACCTTTTTGCTGCGTGGGCCATCATCTGTCCATCCATCTTCTACACTGACGGCTTTATCCAACTGTAGGCCTGTTGACTACAGCTGAAGGCAGGACACCCAATAAGGTAAAAGGAAAACAGGGAAATGTTACTCAGAAATACCCTCTTCCTGGAAAATCCTCACTATGAGGTGAGAGAGCTGACCATAAAACCTCTGTATACGCTGTAAAACAGTACTCTTGATTATTGCCCATCACCCGTGTCAGCATTTAACTCCATATAAGCTTCTCTGTAATGACTGATTTAGGCCTCGAAACAAGTTACAGCTGACAGAGTCAAACAAAAAGTATTCTGGAGAAACTACTTCATATTTGTCGAAGATCAGTTAAAAGCAAACAAAGTGGGGAAACCACCAGAAACAATGCTGCAGTCATTAAGAGCCCTGTCATAGTATTAAGACAATAAAGTTTCTCTAAAACACCCACAGAAAAACTAACTCTTTTGGCCCTGAGCTGATTACCTGTTATGACTGTCGAAAAACTGTCATTGAGTGATGCCATCTGCCATCTTGTGAACAGAATAAAACTGAAGATACGATGAAACTGAACCCAAGAAATAAATTACAGTGGAAGAGACAACTAAGCAGTAAAGATTTGACCTTACTGCATAAGACGTGCACCTTCTGCTCTGACCACTTTCCCGCTCAGCGTCAGTGTAAAGCTCTCTGGCAGTGGTACATCAGGCAGTCGGGCAGGTCGGGGATCGGAGAGCGCAGCCACACGGCCAGAGCGCCAGCGTGCACGCGACAGTGCATCAGACACGGCTGATTCTGGAGGAGGCGGCAGGCAACGATACCCTCCATACCTGTGGAGGAAAAGGGTGCAGATTACTCAGCGGTACACAGACAAGTAGCCGCCACGGTAATTAGATACTGTATTGTTAGTTGTACTGATTCTTTTTTTTTTCTAGATCAGTCCCTCTTGAAATACACAGAAACAATTAAACAAGATATATTTTACAAGATGTTTTTCTTCTGGAACATCTAAAAGCAGGATGATGATTCAGTATATACAAATTTGTCTGTTTCCTCTTTAATAATGTCTTTAAATCAGTTTCAGTCAAGACTTTTTTTTTTTTTTTTTTTACTATTCCTGCCCTTTTTCTTGCCCTTTATTTTTAAAATAATGAGCCGTCAGTTGCTGCATACAAGTAAAACAATGTTTATGCAGTATAATCCCTCACTGGAACATAATAAATAACCAAAGGTAGAAACAATCTTCTTAACTTAGTAAAACTCAATGCATCTAAATACTCCATGTGATAACACATAAATGGCGGTTCTGCTTCCTTTTACATCCTCAATCCTGCAGATAGGCAGCTAAACTCATTCTGAGCACATATTTATTCACCTATAATTTCCACCACATGAAGCTGTAGTTTCTTCTTCAGCACATTCAGAGTGGCTGCCAGAGCTTCTTCGCCGTCTCTGTGAATCAGCTTCAAGTTCTGCTTCGTGTCGTTAGCGAACGTCAACCACATTGTCCCGTACTCCTCTGTGGACACCATCAAAGGTCTGCAGGAAGCAGGACACTCAAACTGGTTGCCTTATAATCACATAGAGCCTTCAGAACCACCGCTGACGACTCACCTGATGAAGCTGGTTAGAGGGAGTTTGTATGAGAACTGCACCTCCTGAGGCGTCCCAACAGGAGGGTGGTAGGAGAACGTCCCTGACAGTTCAACATGAACGTCAGGACACTTCACTGTCAGGGAATACTGATACACAGCTACACTGTGGCCTCCCACCTCCTCCAAAGGGCCTTCACACACATCAGATACCTGAAAAAATGTTTTAATTATGACACTCGTTCTGACTGAACGAGCAATGGACAAAATGTTTCTTGAAAAAACATTAGGAATTACCTGTAGATGTTCCGAGTGGACTCTCAGTAGAGTCTGTTGAATGGCTGAGTCGGAAGAGTTGGTGATAAAAACAACAAACTCTAAGGAATCCTCTTGATGCACATGGCAGGCTGAGAGATCCACACTTTGGTTGGTGCACAGAATAATGATTTCTGAGTGAGAGAGTCCACAAAGGTCTGCAGGAAGATGAGAAGCAAGGCACCAGTCTTTAGGTTTGTCGGGCTCTTCAGGTGAGGCGGGATCAGCAGCTGCTGCGAGACCGTCCCCAATAAGATCAGGGGGATTTCCCTTTACGTCGATATCTGTTACGTCAGTCTCTGGGTCACAAGGGCCATTGGCAGTGGTAGTGTGGCCCTGAGGGAACCCAGACGTCTCTTCAGATGAGGAGATGATTAATTCTGAGGTGACACTGGAATCCACGAAGTTGTCGCAGAGGGAGTTATCCATGGTGCTAGGAGGAGAGGTGAGGGAGTCTGACACTTCCTCACAGGGGCTCGAGGGCGTGCTCCGACCTTTATCTCTTTTTCTGAATCGCTGCGGCGGTGCTTCAGATTTACCCATCTGTTAGAGGGAAATCACAATTTTTTTTGGACAATTTGCAAGTCATTAAAATAACAATAAATCCTAAAAGTCCCAAATGTCATTTCAGGATGAGATGCCGTCTCTGATCGGTACCAAAGACACGCAAAAGAGAGAAAATGACTTGAGGCCTCCTTAAAGTGTTAGCCTGTCTTAAAAGTGACTTCTTTATGCAGTTTGCTTTTTAAATGGTGATTTCTTTATAAAAGAGGGTTTTAAGGCGATTAAACTTTGAAGACGCATTAGCTTTATTTGATTATTAAATTAAGCAGCAAGGCAACCTAAAGTGTTTGAAGTATGACAGCAGCAACAAAGCAATGGCAATGATTTTTTTTAGTAGAAATAAGAATTCAATTTTTTTTACATTACCTTTTTTATTTAAAAATATATATATTTATTGGTTTTTTATTTGATTTATTGCTGTTTTTCTTGTTTTGCCTTGTTATTACTGCTTAATAAGTCAAGTTTGATTGATTGAATACATTCAGGTGTTCTAAGCAATGATTATCTTTGGAGATTTTCAAGCATTACATAAATGCAAAGACTCTCAAAAGACCCTAAAATACTTGTTTAATATAGTTTTGTAGTTATTTTTCCATCCATCTGGAAACAAATGTATCAAAACCACAAAGAGAAGCATTACCAAACTCACCAGGCACACAGAGCTTTGGGAAGCCAGGCCAACAAAAAGCGAAGACGCCAGCTGCTGCTTCTCCTGTTCACACTCGGGGGTCGGAGTTGGCGTGTGACTGTGCGAGCTGTCACCTTCGCCCTGCCGGCTCGGGGACTGGAGGGGGCTGGGAACCTCGACATGAGCTGCTTCCTCCACCGTTTCCTTCTGGGCCAGATAGCCTTCCCGACCCCACACCCTCTTCACACCTTCCAGCTTCAAAGTGGTGGCGCTAAAACAAACAGGGGATTGCTGATGTGAGTTCAAAGTGACAAACAGGTCACTCATTCAGCCTGCAGGTGTTCAGTCTACGTCACATACCCTCCTTTGTGTGAGATATCAGTGCTGTCGCCCGACAGACTGGAGCTCATGGACAGCAGTGTGGGAGACTGTCTGTCAGCTATGCTGCAGGAGGACATGCTGACGGGCAGGGACAGGCCGTAGGGCTCCAGGCTCAGAGCTGGGAAGCACAACAGAGTCAGAACAAATCCCAACAAGATGACCGACTCGCTGCCAGAATGTGTCGCACCTTTTGCTCGTGCCAGCTCCTCCTGCCTTTGATGACGAGGCTTGTATGGAGCCGCGCCAGCGGCCAACGCCTCCGAGACAAATCCATCCAGAAAGGACAGAGAGGAATCCACCTGAAAGAAACAGTATTATCAGTCAAGTCAAACCTCACCTTTACTGGAAAAGTACCACAAGAATCATTTGTTTTTTAGAATTATTTTTAACTGACTAAAGTTTAGAGTGATATTGAGGGCAGCTCCAAATTCAACCCTGCAAAAACATCTGCTCTAATGATTCCCTGTCTTTTTGTGAATACTCACATTAGGCACACAAAAGGATAAAGAGCAAGTGTATGCATGTTTTTACAATAGTCTGCCAACAGTAGTGCATTCAAAGTCAAAAGTTGATGTAAGCGCCCCCTGTGGGAGGAGCAGTGATCATCCAGATATCAATTATATTTGTGATGCTGTTCTTTTTTAATTAATAACATTTGCTAGCAGGCATATTTCTATTTAGGCAAGGCAAGGTACATTTATTTATAGAGAACCATTCAAACACAGGATTTCAAATTCACCATGCTTTACAAAGAAATATAATGACAATATTGAATTTAAACAAAGTAAAAAAAGGTTTTGTGTATACAGTTGCATGTCAAATAGTTTGGACAGCATTATAAGTTCATGGTTTCATCAGTTATTTCTACATTCATGGTATATTAACTAAAAAGCTTCAAGCATTTTAAAAATGTTGATCTTGATAATTACAGCCACCAGAAAAATATCAAATCTTATGAAACAGCTTGAGTTATTAAAGCTAAAATGATATAAGAAGTGGATATAAGCTTGAAATATTTAAGTCAGTGTCTACTAAATGAAAAATATATGAAAGTTTAATTGTTTGAATAAAATTCATGAGATAAATTTAACAGGTTTATTTTAAATACATTGTTAAATTAGCTTTCAATTGAAAAAATAATTGATGATCCCGGTTTTATTGGTTTCAGAACACTACTGTTGATGAACAAATGACCATATACACTGTTGACAACATGACTTCAATCCTCCAGTTTTAAAGGCAAGTTACCTCTACGGGCTCCAGACGCGGACCCCTGGGCAACACCTTGGCTCGTAGTTCAGCGTGCTGGCTGAGATACTGCAGCTCATGCGCTCTCTGTCTCAGCACCGTGTCCAGCGAGCTGCTGTAGGTTTCACAAACCTCCTGAGCCACAGAAACGTTGGTACCACCCTCACACAGCTTGGTCATCGCCATGAAGACCCAGCTCTTAGTTTCACTGCTGGTGCTCTTCATGTCCAGCAGGCTGGCCAGCAGTCTCAGGACTGTAGCCGGTTCAAGGTTGGTCTTTAAGTGGGAGTATTCCCCGAGGACCTGGAAACAGCAAAGAGCAGTTAAAAGAAATTTAACTGCTTCTTGGAATTTTTTTTTTATTTTTGTTTTTACATGAAACGCCATAGCCTGGCCCAGATTGAAACCATGGCCTTTATGAGGCAATAGCTCTAAACATTACCACACTATGCACCCCAACCAAAAAAAGTAAAAAGTATGATTCATTACTACAAATGCACAACCATAAAACAAACAATGTTCCAAAAAAAAAAAACATTTTGAGTAACAAAAGGTATGTTTAGGTATATTTCAAGATTCAAAAAATTTGCAAATAAAAGCACAACAATCTGTGTGCTTTTGTAAAGATAGAGTGAAGCAAACAAAAACCCTCTTCACAAGACTGAGTGAACCATGAACAAGTCTCTTTTAAAAATAGACGGCACCCCAAAGAGTTTATCCTTATTAGAGCTAATTCCTGTCAACACGGATCAACTCATAAAATTGGTAATTTCCCCAAAGTATGTTTTGAGGAAGACACCAAACTTCAAGATCCACCCAATGATGTTGCTTGCATGGCATCCAACATCAGTAGTTTGTCTGTTCTCATTTTGCTCACCCAGCTGATGACTTGAAGGAAGCGCTGTGGCAGTTTGCCCGGCTCTCCTCGCAGCAGAGAAACATACGAATCCACAGCAAAGAGCCTCAACTTCCTGTCCTCCTCCACACTGTCAAAACCTGGGAATTGAGAAGAAATGCAGTCATGTTGGACAGCAAAGTAGAATAAGCAGAATGCCACCGGAGAATCAGTTGAGTGTGTGGTTATCGCACCCTCAGCCAGCAATTTCAGGAAATTGTTTGGGATGTCCGCTTGCATCTTGTCTCCACCAAGAGAAAACACTGTGTTCATCGTCTCAATAAACCACTCATTGTCTGGTGCATATGTATGATGGCATATAGGAAATAAAACAAAGAAACACACAATTCACCATGAAACTCACCATGACAATAAAGGTCAGTTCTTATTATTAGAAAAATTTATCTTAGTCTATATTTCAAAGTTACTTGGACGCCATTCATGAGAATAACTCAGCTGTGTGTTTCAGCAGTATTGAGAGGCTCACGTTATAAATGTGTGTCACGAATGTTCAACTGAACAGTCATGTGTGGAAGAGCTTCATTTCACTGTAACGACTCGCTAAAGAAAAGAATACGTATATTTCTGGCAGTCTTTTCTGTTAGTTAGTTTCACTTATGAACAAGTATGCATACCAAGTTATGTTAGCAGTGACAGGATAGGACTTAAAGAGTTAATTAGCGGAAACAAAATCTGTCATTTTTTTTTGTCAAAGGAAAAGTTGTTTCTTCATTTGTGCAGTGGGACACTCTGATTTGTAAATAGTCATTATTTCAAAATCAATAAGAGTATAAACTCTCTTTCTGTGTTTTTTTCTCAACATGTTTACATGTTGATTGTGCATTTGAATCGGAGCACTGTCACAAAAAGGATATTTCTCTGCCAGCTCCGCCACCTTCCCCACCAGGTCAATAGTGGTGTGGTCGTCTTTACTGATCCGCAGAAAGTCCAGCATCTTCTCAACAATGACCGTCACATTCTGGCCATTAGTGATCCGAAAGAGCAGCTCCAGAGTCTGAAGGAAACACACAGAAGCCTCACATAAGTATACAGCATCACATTACCAAAAATAAATAAATAAATAAAATCTACACAGGCATCCGCCTCACCTCCCGTTTGATAATGAGGTCGGAGTGATCCAGACACTCTATGATGGTCATCTGATGCTGCAGAGCCAGTTTGGGATCCTGCTGGACCACGTAAGTGAGAGCCCTCAGTCCTGCAATAACACCAGACACAAAATGTTATTTTCATTTCCAGTATAAGAAAGACTTTGTGTTGCATGATGCTTCCTGTGGCTCTTACCCAGGTATTTCAGATTTATCTTGGGCGAAAGGACAAAGTTACCAATGCACTTTGCAGCTTTTTCCAAAAGGTCAGACTTTGGATAAATTGTGTAAATACATTTTACACACTCGTATAATATTGCTGGAAAGGAAAAAAGGGACAAACACAAGAGTCATAAAATGATCTCAAACAAATGTGTAAAAAAATATTTTCTTAAATTCAAGATGTACCATAGGTGATGTTGTGGTTCATCTCTGCTCTCCGTAAAGACTCGTCAAGAATTTCATACATGACCTCGCTTGTACTGTGAAGACGGGGGGGATGCACATGATCTATCGTTGTCACACGAGATAAAAGAAACGTCCAGCTCATCTGAGGGACAAACAATTACCTCTGGTCATTTTTCCCAAGTATAGAGAGGATTCTCAGCAGCTGGATCTGAAGCCATGGAGCGGGAACACTGTGATAGTTAAAATCCATGGGCAGCTTTCCTCCCACCACCTGCTTCAAGATGGTCACAAAACTTGGTGTCAGGTCCTTGTAACCCTCTGAGTTCTCCTGGAAGAAATAAATATGATGTCATGCTGGGATGAAATGAGGATATTTGTATTGTTTTTCAACAAGAACTTTTCTAGAATCCAGACAGATGAAGTTACTTGGATCATCTGTAGGTAGATGTGCAGTGACGCCGTCATCACCCCTGGATCCTTGTCGCACAGCGCTTTGCGAAACTTGTTGTGGATGTGTTGAACTTGATTTGGTGCTATTAGGTAAAATTTATAAAGTGCCAGGACAGCTTTTCGTCGAATGATTTCCCTACAAGTTTGAAGAGATTTTAATTATACAAAACATTCAGGCAAAAGTCGAATGTAAAAACAAACACTTGGATTAAAGCTTAAAAAAAACAAAGGCTTTCTTACTTTGGGTGATTAAGCTTTTCCTCCACCAGAGGGAGAATTGCGGGTATCATATCTTTGGGGAAAATCTGGCTGACAACAGTTAGCGCCATGCACACTTCGATCAGGTTTGTGCTCTGAAGATCCTGGAAATACAAAATACATCAACGTCCTGTGAACAAAACACTGCAGAATCCTAGAGCTGGTCAAACACAGGTGAACTGGCCTTATTATGATTTCAATTGTTATATTTTTTTTTAATTTCTTTTAATTTTTATTTATAATATATAAATACAAGGAAAAAAAAAAAAAACAGTGTCCCATTCTACCCAAATCCAGGTCACAAGGAACATCTCAGAGTAAGATCAAGTTTACAAGATGAGGAAACATATCAGCAGACATAATCTGTTATTAATGTGAATTGTCTGCTGCTATCCAGAATGGAGGTAAAGTTTGAGTGGTTGTGTGAGCAGGTTTGTATTGTATTGCCAGCCTCTTGTACACAGCAGAGACCATTAACAAGAATATAAATGAAATCTGGTCAAGTGAGCATCAAAAGCAGATCATTTGCTACTCACATAAAGTCTTTCATTCCATGATTAAAGCTGCAAAAACACGACACCCACCTTTAAGACAGTGTTTACCAGGAGAAGCAACAGCTCGTGACTTTCATTCAGAAACAAGGAAACAGCAAGGTAACCTGAAAATCACAATCAGACATATTTGTATGCTCAAAGTAGTCAAGCTGGTTTTGTGATTGTCTTTGCAGTATTAGAGAGGACCTTGGCCAATTCGGATTTAATTCCCACACTCTTTTTTTTTTTAGAGAGATTCAATATCAATAGGTAGGCATTGACATTTCCAAAGATGCATTTAATGTTCCTTGCTTGACACTCAGTAAACATCAGAGGCTCTCTACCTCCCTCTAGTTGCTGCTTGTGACTGAAGTCATATGCAAAGTTGAAAAAGAAGCACATTTCTAGCATACCGACTCTCTTCTCCAATACAGTTCCTTGTTGAGCCAGTTTGATGGCATGAATGTAGCTGAATGATGCCTCATAGCCCAGCATTTCACAGTAGATCGCTCTCACCATGAGCTCCTTCATTTGCCTCTGAGTAAGATGAGAATGTAGAAAGAGACAGACAGACAGACAGACAGACAGACAGACAGACAGACAGACAGACAGACAGAAGTCATGTCAGGGTTAACGTGACCACTGTAACAAAAATGTAGTCTATTACACAGGACTAAGCAAAATCCACAAGAGCTTACCATGGTGGTGTTCGGGGAGGAAACTTGTTCTTTGATTGCTATTAGTTCACGTTCGATGAGTTTCTCTTCTTCCTGCACAAGACGAGGGCAACACGATCAAAAACGAAAACTGAAGTAAGATATAACTTGAGCTGCTTGCTGACTGTCATTGATCATGTTCAGTTAAATGATCATTTGTAATGATTTATCATCATTTACTGAAAAAATGTGCTTATCAAAATTTGCAATGGCTTAATATTATTGAATTATTATGGTTTCATATCTTTGTGCAATGTGGTGCTGCTGTGATTACTGAATTGCGATGAATGTTGTTTGAATATAGAACCATATAGAATATGAAACCTTCCTTAATACTAAAATAATAAAAAAGAAATTGTATGACAAATACGTTCCAATTAGAAAATTCTGTATTAAAGATAATAGACAAATAAAACCTAGCTAAAGGAATATTGAAATCATGTAAGAAAAAAAATGTATCTATACAGAAGATACATAAAATTAAGAACCAAAGAAGCTGAACATAAATATAAAATGTATAAAAACAAATTAATAAGGATAATAAAATACAGAAAAATAACTTATTTTTGTAACCTATTAGAACAACACAAAAGCAGTATTCAAGCCACGTGGAAAGTATTAAACGGTATCATTGAGAAAGGCATGAAAAATAAAGTATATCCTAATTATTTCACAGAAAATAACCAAACTATACATGATACCAAAGGAATAACTGATTTATTTAATAACTTCTTTGTGACCGTCGGACCCAAGTTAGCCAATGACATCGTACAACCAGGGAACACTGTAGAATACAATGATAAAATCATCCAAAACAATTCAGAATCGCTTTTCCTTCAGAAATTGTAAATTCTTTTAAAAACAAGAAGTCAAGAGATTGCTTTGAAATAGACCCTTTTTGAAATATGTCCCTGATCAAAGAAGTTGTAGAGTATATAGTTGTTCCCTTCACCCACATATGTAACCTCTCCTTTATAAAAGGAGTCTTCCCGTTTAAAATGAAAACAGCAAAAGTTATTCACATCTTTAAAAGCGGAGACGATCATCAACTCACTAATTATAGGCCAATCTCTTTACTTCCACAATTCTCAAAAGGTTTTGAAAAATGATTTGCAACCAGACTAGATTGTTTCATTGACAAACATCACTTATTATGCAACAGTATGTGAGCAACTGTATGGCTTCAGAGCAAATAGGTCTACTTCTATGGCAGTGATGGAATTGGTTGAGGAGATAACTACTGTAATTGATTAAAAGGAGTTCACTGTCGGTGTTTTCATAGACCTCAGTAGGGTCTTTGACACCATAGATCACGCAATACTTTTGAACAAAATGCAGAGGTATGGTGTCAGAGGTCTTGCTCATAATTGACTGAGAAGTTATCTTGGTGGGAGAGAACAGTATATGCATATGAACAACGTAGACTGATAAAAAGAGCATTACACATGGAGTTCCCCAAGGCTCAGTATTGGGACCAAAATTGTTTATAATGTATATTAATAATGTCTGTAATATCTTAAGAAAAAACGAAAATGTATTCTATTTGCAAATGACACAAGTTTGTACTGCTCCAGGCAAGATCTTGATCAGCTCCTACAAACCACACAAAGTGAACTCTCAATTCTCAAACAATGGTTTGATGCCAACAAACTATCAATAAATTTAAATAAAACTAAATATATAATTTTTAGAAATAAGAAAATAGACAGACCATGTCATATAAAAATCGGTGAAATAAAAAGAGTGTATTCAACAAATTATTATAACTAAGTTGGAAATTCAATATAGATATCATTAATAGACAAAGATAGCAAAAATTATCGCAATGTTATATAAAATAAAAAACTCAGTAAATAGAAATGCTCTTAAAATGTTACATAATTCTTTTATTCTCCCATATCTCAATTATTGTATAGAAAGATGGGGTAACAATTATAAAACAAACATCAATTAAATTTTTCTACTTCAAAAGAAAGCTATTAGAATAAACAACTATGTGGACTACTATGCTCATACCGATGCTATTTTAATCGGAACACAATTATGACAACAATTGTAAGAACAAGTCTGAAAAGTAGATGTGTTTCTGTCAGGTGTTCAGTTATGGAACGTTCTGGATGAAGCTCTAAAATGTTCTAGTTCAATTTACACATTTAAAAAAACCTTTAAGAACAAAATGAAAAAATATATTGCTCGAGGACAAATACCAGAAATATTAATAATGTGATTAATTACAAGTAATAATAACAACAACTAAATAGTAATAACAGTATCATGATTATAATGATAATAATAGTGTATAAATTATAATGGGAAATTGAAGTGCAACTGTTAGTGCTGATTAAAACTCTATATACTTGTATTATATGACATGATATGTATTCATAATATATTGTATATTGTACTAGATAAGTATTATCTAGTGTTTCACTTTATATATGAAGTTTAGACAAGAGTTTAAAGTCTTGTGGTCTTGCCACATCTTGTATTTTATTTTTATTTTGTTAATAGGGTTTGGCAAAATGTGTTAAACTTCAGCCTAAATCCTTTCGGTCAGGAAAATTGTCAATCCTTTATCTATTTATTGTTTTTGTTTGTGTGTGTGTCTGTGTGTGTGTGTGTGTGTGTGTGTGTGTGTGTGTGTGTGTGTGTGTGTGTGTGTGTGTGTGTGTGTGTGTTTCATTCTATTATTAATATTCTTCCCTGAACACTGACCGAAGAAATTAAATTAAAAAAAACAACATATCTTTGGTTTTCACAATGAGACTTATAACTGAAATAATTTTTGTTTAATTAATGTTGCAAACCATTTGTAATGAAGCTTTTAACACACACACACACACACACACGCACACACACACACACACACACACACACACACACACACACACACACACA
>OMNM01041778.1:4458-26903 GCA_900302745.1 Parablennius parvicornis
CAACAAATAAATTTTGAAACATTTCATTTCGACAGACACTTTGACCTCAGCTCGCTCTCAATTCCAGTAATAAAACAGGAAACGACATCTTCAGAAATACCAACACTGACGGCAGCAAAACGTCTCCTGTTCGACTAGAACAAACATAGAACACTTAAATCACCATTCTGCCTCTAAAAGACAGTTCTAAGAGCAGATCGCGGGCCATTTACAGTATAGTAATAAGGCTAAACTGGTCACAGTTTGTTTTCTACTCTACACAAAAAACATTTGCCATGTTACATCGAAAGGAATCTCAGCGGCGGAGGATCGATTCCCCTGAAAGGAGAAGCACTTATTCAGCACGTCCTCCAGAACGGAGCCGTGTTTCTCCAACAAATATCGAAAAACCACAATCTATGACAAATTATAGTCTGTATAAAGCAGGACGGCAGGTAGTTTAAGTTTCTCATGAACTGAATGGTTGATTACCGTATTGCTCTGAATAGAAGACGACTTACATTTGGGGGTTTAATGATGAGCTAAGTTTTCATAACAACACAGGACTTTAGGTTTAAAATCGCACGCACAGACGCACAGAAGCTGATCTACTAATGAGACCTGGTAAGGGTTGTAACGAAAGATGCACAATTCAGTTATTTTGTTTTGCTTGTTTGAACAATCTGACCTAAAACATTTGAAAAAGCTTGTATGGTTTATTGATGTGTTCTTATTTTCAGTGCTTTTCACTCATCTGGCCGGCCACAAGTTCTTTTTTGTTATGTTAAAATTTTCTTTGTTATAACCCACCATGGGGTTGAATTTTTTTCTGAATTTCTCTGATATTGTTTCGGGGATTTTTTTCTTGCAATTGCACTTTGAAGTGTTTGATAGCTTCTTCTGACACTTTGTATTAAATGAAAGAAATAAGCAAGAAAAAACCCTTATTTAAAGTCATATATGGTTTCACTTTTAGTTGATCATCTACAAAACATACACAAACCCAATGCGTCTATTTGCATTCGTGTTTATTTAAGCACTCTTTATACATGATCTTTGTAAATCTACCTTCAAATTTGATAACTTCCAGGAGGAAGAATTTGTCCTAAGCAACAGCTGGGATGGAAATAAGCAGAATTTAAACATGTTAACAACAGCGGGTTTATTCCAGGGGTTTTCTTATGTCTTTATTTTTCACAAGAGGTTTTTCCAAATCCAATTTTCCCTGGGTTTCATCTTGAACTCAGTGTCGTCTTATATTCTGACCGATACGGTAATTAAGACTTTTTTCATGAGATTGTTATTTCTTTGCAAAATTGACCATTTTCAACACAAACTTTTCCTCCTCAGTGCAATTTGTTCCTATGACGTCACCATTGGGCTCGAGGGCCGTTTTGCTGTCAATACCTCCCCCCAATAAGTGACCCCTATTATAAATGCATGATTACTGACAGAACCCCCCCCTCCACTCCCTCCGCTGACAAAGTCAATTAGCGAGCTGATGAGAGCTCGGCACCGTGAACGCCAACGCCCCCCCACCCCGCCACACACTTTGAAAATGGAAAAAAGCTCCATGATGCAACACATCAGGACTTGGTTATTGTCAGAACTAATGTCTGGTGAGAGGTGCTTAAAGAGCTGGAGGTAAAGTAAGAAGGGGAAATCTCACCGGGGGAGGTGGGACACAAGCTGCGGTTGCTTTAAATGAGACTATTCATTTCTTTTATTTGACTCGTATGGTCTAACTCTCTCGCTACAACCTTTTCTTTGTCTCGACTCCTCAGCTCCGTCTTCCTCCTGACCACAGGGCTTAACCTTCATCAGTGCGTTTTGTTTTTCAGCCTTTGACTGGAATGTAATCTAAAAAGAGAAAAAAAATAACGAAATGCAACTATATGTAAACGCTAACCGGCGAACATTTTAATTTGACTTCTGTCTTCAAGGTGCAAACATTCGGCTCAATTACACGTCCTTATCTAACTCGGCTTTGAATATGGAACATTCTGTATGCAAGGTGAGCTCCGCACACCGCGCCAAAGAGTGATTATCGGCTCTCTTTGAAGCACTTGATGGCTTAGAGCTCAGCGTAAACAATTATCTCTTCAGCCTACTTTGGATTGCCTGTCGCAACAAATGCCTTTCCAGTCACCTCTAACTTAACCTCTCTCTCCCCACAATGGGTTCGCTCCACATCCCGACCTCAGAGAGAACCAGGACGTACGTGGTGGTGCGGAACTCCAACTTGACCTTGAGCTTTTGTCCGGATCTTCGGTCCACTTCGTCTACCAAACCGTGAGAAGAAGGCAGCTCCTGTATCATCCAGGGCGAAATCTCAAACAAGTTCTCTTCAAGCTTAAATCTCTCGTAAGACTTGGCACATCAGGCTGTTTAGCGAGTCCGACTCAGTTTACGTTAAGAACAGTGTAATTGCTCCCTCCCTCCCTCAAGGCCCGGTCACTGCAGCCAATCACACAGTAAATATCTGTAGACATGAATCTCTGATTTATTGAACTGATCTGGCCAAAAAGTAGCATGTTGCATGTAGAGAACCGTCACATGTCACAGTATTTTGAATAACCGTCAGCTTTAGTTCATTGGTCGTACACAAACTAAATATTGCCACCGAATTATTTATTTCCAATAATTTTTCCAGTTTTGTGAATTTTGCTAACCTTCACTTAGCATCATGTTAGCTGTACAAAGTTTAAAATGGAGCCATTGTCGCTATGCTGGCTATTTGTAACACAAACTGGATCAATTACATTAAAAATATCAATTTTGGGGGAACTTCAAATTTTCAGGACAATGAAATGCAATAAAAAGCGAGAAACTGGTTTGTTCTGATCACAAGATAGATGCTAATCCTCTTTCGGAGATAGTTAATCTTCAGTTACAGTCCAGAAGTTATCAGCAATATTACTCAATATTGCTTTCAAAAATACAGAATGCTATATTTATCAGTCGAGTGCAATTGGTAGTTTCAGGAGTAGTCGTGCGCTAGATATTAAGCTAACATTTAAGGTCTGTTTACACGGCAACCATTTCTCTCTTTTTCTTCTTGACTATGTTTCGAACTGTAGCTTCTACCATTTTTTTTTTTAGGTTTTTTGATACGTTCAAAGGTTTTGTCCATTCTAAAAAATACAATATATTTTTCAATTGTTAGCTGTGCAAGCAACTGCCTTAATGAGCTGGCTAAACTTCACCTAGCATTGAAAAGTTCACTGAATAACAAAGCAATATTTGTCTGTCATATATAGTTATCAGTCACAATATGACTTCAGTATGATTTTGTCTGTTGATGTTTTCTGGCATAATTTCAAAGCAAACAATTTAGTCAAAGATAATTACAGCTAGATGGCTAACAGGATGTCATTACATCCAAATTGTTTTTTAAGGTCAATTTTGCAGATCAGCTGTTGATCTACAGTATGTTTCCAACGTTGAGATAATTTTGGGCATGAAATGCTTAATTTCAAAACTTCCAGTTAAAATGACTGATTTTCCTGCTTAAATCTTATGATTCAGTCGCTGTGGTGACCGGGCCTTTGAACATTAGCTTCAGTCTGAACCCTGTTGGATTATAGCGTCATTCTGGAGTCTCATCCCTCTGCTAATCCTCATTGAGTCATGCTCGTGGCTCCACATCAACTGTCCCAGCCCTGCGTCTCCTGGATCGGATATATATATACATTCAGCATGTGTGGGTATAAGAGTGGGACTGATGTCTGCAGTCAGACGACGCTGCAGCAGCTGCACTGCGGCGGATTGTGAGGAAATCATCCATGAACGATGGTGGATTTGACGGATGCTGCAGCGACGGAGCCCTGTTCATTCGGATTAGGGACGTTATGATGAACCAGTTCTTAAAATGGACGGTTTTTGAGAGGTAGGGTGGGGAACAGGCTTTACTCGTTGGAGCTACTCTGCGGCGACCTCCACGTCCAGCGGTTGTGCTGTCTCGTTCGACTCCACGCCATTTTCTATCACTGCCTGAACTTCCTCCGCGCCCTTGTCCTTGTTTTCTTTGGTCTCGCTCTGCCTTTCAATGCTCAACTCTTCCTTCACCTCGCCGTTCTCTAACGGCTCGCCGTTCTCTTCTGACTCCTCCTTCTCCGCCTCCTTTCCTTCGTCGTTTTCTGCCTTTGCCTCTTTTTTCTTGACGACAGCCTCTATGCTGATTTCAATCCCGTCGTCGATCTTTGCGTCCTCCTCAGGCGACCCCTCACTTTCCTTCAGCGCTGCCTCTGCTGCCTCTGCTGCCTCTGCTGCATTCGCCCTCTCAGCGCTACACCTCTCCTCTTCCGTCTCGGCCTTTTCTCTGCCGTCATGATTCTTGGGCTCCTCCGCTTCCTTCACGGCCTTCGTTTTCTTCTTTTTCTTGTTCTTTGCTGTGTCTTTGATGCAGTTCTTGTTGGACTTGCCTCGAGGTTTGAAGATTAATTTCTGCAATATTCATATTAGAGAGTTAGTGGAATGCATTGTGAACCTTTTAAGTACAGGTTTTAGCCATAGAGCAGCACACACAGATTTGATTAGACACGGATCACAGTGGTTGTGAAGCGGCGCTGGGATAAACTTGCTAATTCAGGCGAGTATTATTGATGCAGAGAAGGAAATTGAGGCCATTGTGAAGCGGGAATTATTGGTGGCCTTGAGGCCTTCGGTCTGACCGAACAAACAGGCTGAAATTTAATGCAATATGTCTGCAATTATGTGAACAACTTCTGCGGGGTGACTGTGGGGAACGAGACATCCGAGATAAACGGCAAAGAAACAGGCGGCGGAATCTTGTTAACGCAAGCAATTCCCAGAGTCTTTGGGCCTATTAAATGTGTTGTTGTGACGGCAGTTTAAATTCGGGTCACAGAGAGCGTCAACATGGATTCATTCCACCGCCGGCAGAGGTCAATTTCAGAGGTCATCGCCACTGTTTAGGGTCGCTGAGAGAGCATTAACAGCCACAGCTCCCCAAACAACAGGTTTGTCTGTCAGTTGGAAGACTAGCGATACCTCAAACAGAGACGACTCGCCTCAAATTTGTCCACCGCCGTGTGTGTGCCTGTTTGTCTACTTAAAACAAAAACAGCTGTGGGATCGATCGGAGGCAGCCAGAGGTGATGTTGGTCTTATGGTGAGCAGGTGACCCGATGGCCAGCTGAAGATCCTTCAACAGCTAAGAAATACAGAGAGGAATGTGAGGTCACGTACCTTAGACTCCCTTCGCTTTCGGCCCAAGATGGGTCTCTGCAGGAACACGATCTGTTTGGTGGACAGACTTCCATCACTGCAGGAGGAAGAGGAGAAGCAGAGGGTAAAAAATGTGAGATGATAACTTGAAATGACAACTACCGATGCGACCTCATACATACGACTGAAGAAACCGGCGACCATCAGACTCCCGTCCTCATTAATTCTTTCATTGCACAGACAATTTTTACAATGCAATGTATCTCATTCAACCCATCTTAACTTGTGTTATTCCATCTCATCCCAAGTCGTCGTAATTAGTCTTATTTCATCTCATTTTGTTTTGTCCAGCGTAATTTCTCTCAACTTTATTTTTGTCATCTCATCTCCTAACTCAACTTATCTTGAGTTACTATTTTATCTCAGATTAAGTCATCCTATCTCATCCTCACTGACCTTAGTTAACGTCTTGTCTTTTACAATCCATATTGTTTCGTCTCAACTGAACTCGCATCTTGACTTGCCATATCATGTTAACTCATCTTATCTCATTTGACCAAATCTTGTTTTGTCCTGTCCTTTGACATCTTATCTTAAGTCATGTCATTAAAAGTAATCGTAAATCATTTTATCTTAATGTATCTGATAATCTTATCTCACCTCAGCCATATATTCTGAACTTACAGTGACAAATCTCACAGATCATTTTCAAGCTGTACCCGACCAGAAAATGGCACTTTGCCAACACCACCACTGTTGTTAACACAAATGATAGTGTTATTCTAGTGTCTTGTATATTTTGAAAGAGAATCATCACAGCAGGTCATTGCATCTTGCCCCCTTGGGTTTGTAAAGTTTTACACTCTTTATGACTCAATTGGGATTCAAACGCGCTTCCATTAGTACTCATGATCCTGACTTGTGTCTGGTGCCACCAGGTGTGGGAGCAAAAACAGGATTACACAGCAAAATAAAAAGTAGATTTACTCAAATATATAAAACGATGATTTGAAACGCTACAAGTGGAATATTAAATTAATCTAATTATAGTTCATTTTAAAAAGATTTAGAAAACATTTAGAGGAGTGTGTTTTTGAAGAGATTTGCCCTGTGGTTGTTGGTTTTTTATGCAGTAGTTGAAGGTATCATTAACAGAGACCTGTAGGATGACCTCAGGCTACATTGGGCTCATATATAATTAAACCTTCAGTCACAAACTCACGGAACAGTCCCATCTTGGACTTAAAAGTGATGAAGAAAGGGGAAAGTTGAACAAACTCTACAATAAATGGCAAATGTTTGTTTTGGGACAATATGTATAGATTTGCTTTCTTTTCTTTATTCATATGTTAATGAGACCAGTTTAATTATTATATACAGATTGTCAATTCATGTCTGTATGTATGTATGTATGTATTTATCTGATTTAATTCTGAAATAATAGTTATTATTATTATATAAGTAATAGTAATATATAAGTAATAAATATGGTGATACATACAAACATGTTTAATGCTGTCATCAATGTGTCCTAGTATATGTAAGTACCTTTGTTCCTAATGTATACACATCAATTAAAAATACCAAATAAATAAACAAAAAAAAAAAAGAAGATAGAATAAGATGTACAAATATTTCCGAAATGATTAGTTAGTGGGTGACGTGAATCTGATTTGATTCATATGCATCAGATTCGTAGCCCTCTGTCTTCTACCAGCATTGATCTCCCTCCTTCACCCGGGAAATTTGCATTAAACTGGATTGCATGTAAGGAAACAGCATATCTGCATGCAAATTGTGAGCATCTTCTGCTGCTCTAAATGAGCATTTCTCCTCCTTTTCTTCACTACTCCCAAACATAATCCTCTCTCTCATGCACGTGTCACCCTCCTGTGTTTTGAGGAGGATAATCTGAGAAGAAGAAGGAAAAAAAAAGTACTGACAGATTAATCATGGCAGGAAATGCAGATTGGTCTCTGAGTGGGCTTCCTGTTTTGCTCTCTCGTCTGCTCGTCTTAGTCATGCTCGGCCCTTTTACTTCACTCGGTGGGTTCTCACTAAAAAGCTGCCCGCTCAGTTTTTACCTCTTATCTCATGTGACAGCCTGATTTGTGACAGCTTCATTGTTTGTTGCTGTTATCCCCTCCATTCCTCTCTTGCTATTATTGGACTTGGCTTAAAAGGAGCCGCGTTGCCATCCGACACCACTTTAATCGCACGAGCACACGCAAAAGTTGGATGAAGTTAAGCTCGCACACTCAACCTTGCACATGAAGAAAGATGGCAGGTTTATGATCACAGCAGAACCCTAAAAGCCGGCTACAAATCTCCCTTTTCCCAACATCAAATGGACTTGAGACTTCTCTAGGAGGAGGCTTACTATCTAAACCATCCAAAGCCCACCGCAACCTTCTCTTTTCCATTACCTCCTTCCTTCCACCATTTATCCATAAGCTATTTTCTAGGCTGTCAAGAATGGCGGACGGCTTCCTGCTGAATCAAAGCTGAAAACTAACTGGAGTTCCCAGCAAAAAGCCTCAGCCCATTAAACCCCACAGAAGTGGATGGCTTTGAAAATTACAGGCCTGTACTGAACCTACTCTTGGCTGTCAGTGTCAACGGTACTATTACAACTTGAAGTCGTGTACAGCAGGCTGTGAAAAGCTCATGCCTATTTATGTGTGAATGTACCTGTTGGTGAATTCATCTGTACAGAGGGAAATAAGAGAAATAAAATGGTGTGGTCGACACGGTTCTGCTGAAGGCTGAGAGGACCTGACACACACGAAATGATGCAACTGCAATGCAAAATGAGGAGAGTGATAATATGATCTGGAGCTAAACCAAAATTAAATAATTTTTTCTTAGTTAAATTATCTGCTTGCCTGCAACGTTTTATAAAAAATTGTCTTTTAAGTTTTTAAGTTAAACAAGCAAGCAAGCAAGAAAATAGAGAACTAAGCAACTAACAAACTGGTAAACAATGAAAAAACAAGAGAACCAAGCAACCTAATAGCCAACTAAGAAACTAGTGAAGCAAGCAACCAACAAAGCAACCAACTAAGCAACTAACTAAGCAACCAACCATCTGTTAACTAACCAACCAACCAACCAACCATCCAACCAACTAAGCAACTATCCAAGCAAGCAACAAACATATAATCTATAAGTCGGAAGTAATTAAGCAGAAATTCTTTATTATTTGAGAGGATTTTCCTTGAGTAGACTGAACTTTACTTTGGCTGTGTGGTGGTGAGCCTCCTGCCTCACAATGAGACATGCTCCAGCATGGAGGTGGAGTTTTTCAGAGTTTGAACGATACTTCTTTATTCCCTATATTTGTGTATAGGAGTTCAATCAGTACTTTTTAACAATATATTTCTAAATTTGTGTTTATACCTGATTTTAAATGTGAGTACTTTGGCCATATCTGGAGTACCTTTTCCACCACGTATACTTTTCATTTACCAGAATAAAAGAGTTCAATTAGTACTTCACACAAAAGTATTCATCCCTCTAACACTTAAAGAACGTGTGTACTTTAGTGAGTAAATAACGTACGAGATGAAGACGTGGAGTGATGAGCTCTATTTACCTGCAGTAATGAACAAATTTGTCTGTGATCTCTTTTATCCTGCTTGTTTATTGTTGCACAGCTAATGTAGAGAAATCCACATTTACTGTAGTTAATGGCTCTAAGATGTAATTACAATTCGCATTAATTGAATGCAGCGAACGTGAATGCGGCTACATGAATTAATGTTGTGTGGAAAAGCTGCTGAGCAGCAGTTAGCATTAATTCCAGGCGCGGCTGCGATCGCTGACACTTATCCGACCCCTCCAGATAAAGTGAAAACCCTTGGAAAAAAAAAAGAAAAAAAAAAGAAGAAGAAGAAGTCACCATGACTAAAACAAGTGTAACGACCATCGCTAATCTGAAACAGATCATCAAGCATTATTTGACTGTTCAGAGTGCTTGTGAGGCAGGGAGAGGAACGAGCGCTGTCTGGTACTGTATCTAGGCCGACTCTGATTAATTAGCCATGTTGTGCTGTTGTGTTGTGGCATTTTGAAAGAGAAGGAGGGATGTAAAAAGAAAAAAGAAAAAAGAAAACAACGGATGAAAACAGGGAGGTAATTAATCAGCTGATGAAAGAGCAGCAAACACGACCGACTGAGGAGCGGCAAGGCAAACAATTGGTCAGTGCACTGATGGAAGAACTACGTGAACGCACACTTCATCACTGCGACGTGACACGTCAGAGTTTATTAATAACAAACGGCTTCACATATTTTCAACTCCGCAATGAGTTATTAGTGGCAAACCGATCCTCCAGGTCAACAAAAAGAGAAGCTTCTTTTGTTTATTTCACTGATTCTGCACATTTCTTAATATTGGCAATAAATAAAGTGTCTGCTAGCGTCGATCTGTCCATCCATATATTCTTTTACCCTGCTGAGTCCACAAGGGGCAGCAGAGGAAGAAAGAGCATTTTCCAGCTTGTCTGGGGGGGACTTAAAGAAGTCATCACCCGGAAATCCCATTTTTCCTTGTTAAAACATGTGTATTGGTGTTTGACCTCAGCTAAAACTTGCATGAAATCTGGAGTTTGAAAGTGGCTGAGTTTTTTTGGGTGGGCTCCTGCTTCAAACCAGAATCTCCCACAGGGGGTGCATTCCAAAACGGGAGCTTTTAATTGTGCTCCTGTGCTGACGTCAACACAGGAGCACAATCAAACACACAGGCCGCTATCAGGAACCCACCTCTGTGAAATTTACCTACAACAATCTTCTTGCGACTCTCCCAGCCACTTTTCATGTCTGTGTTTTATATTTTGCGCCTGAATGTTTCACTAATTTGGGCAAACACCAGGCGAACACGTCATCGACCCTGCGTGATCCCTGTAATTCATTTTAAGTCTCCAGGGTGCGCTGCCCTGCAGGCGTGGATGTTTGTAGACGGCTCCACAAGTGATTTTCGCTCTTTGTGTGAGTAAATTATTGCTATGCTATCGCCATGATATGACAGTCCCTGCGCGTAACATCTGTGAGAGGAAACTGAGATTTGAAAAAGGGTCCGAACGAGACTTTGAGAATACCAGGAGATGACACCTTCAAAGCCAAAGTTGCCGAGTCATGAAAGTAGCGATTAGCTTGAGCTAGAAATTGTTAAATTATGTCATTACCAACTTTACATATATAGCAGTCTGTATTTAACATGATGGATACTTTAGGAGATGTATAACATAATTTCAAGGTCAAAAAGTGAAGGAAAAATCTTAGAACTACAAATAGTTGTGCTGGTCGTAAGCTAGGTCAGTAATAGCTATTAGCTTAGATATCAGCTTTACCTTTGACTGACTCGCCAGAAAAAGCTGCAAGATCTTTCACTTTCTTGATAATGAATTGTTTAAGGGGTTTGAAAACTTGCTGCACATTGCAAAAATGGCACTCTTTTAGCAAAGATGACTGCTCGATGCTCACGGTATTAGTATATAAAGACATTTGCTCTCAATAAGAGTCTACAAAGGCAGACGTGGCAGATCCAGATCAGAGGTCTGCCCACGTTAAGAACAAAAGAGATGCAGGTTCGCTACCAGAACCACAAAGCCGATGCAATCGGACCACATGATCATGCATACTGTACAGGCTGCTCTTTCTGATCGAAAACACCTTCAGTTGCTATGGCAATAGCTCGGTTGACAGCAAACATCTTTTATCTCCTCTCGAGACGTCCTTGTCGGTGCGTCATCTTTCATTAGAGCCTTTTCACCAAACGGCCGAGTCATGCTTTGCTCGGGCTTATTTCAGAGCACAGCTAATCAAGATGGATATCAGACAAAGAAACACAGAGAGGCTTAATGTTCCACCAGGGTCGTCTTCTTTGTCAGCAGCACTGTCATTATGTGATTTATGTGATCAGAAACCAGAGGGAAGGTTGTATGTCTTCTCACTTGCTACCTTTAAGGGAAAATCTTACTTTTCTTGATGAAAACAGCGCTTCAGAACCGAGCAACAAAGTATTTGCAATCAAGACAAGTTAAGTAAGCTTATGTGCAAACAATTTAATGCTACAGGCGCAACAGTCACAGGCTCTTTATCAGAAACAATATTTCTGACAGAGAGAGAAGAATGAAACATGTAGAAGGTTTGTTGTGAAAACATACTTGCTTAAAACAAAGACAGCAAAATACTTTGGAATGAATGACGAAAGCTAGGCGAAGGTCATGTCTTTTTGGCCGCATTTTTTGGTGTTGCAAAAACTATTGACCCGAATTGCATGAAAATCATCCAAGGAATAATCGATTTGACAGTGGTTGGGTCAAAGGTCAAGGTCTACATGATGAAAAGATCAAAAACCTACTTTTGTCATAGCTCGGTGTCAAACCAATGCCAAAATGTTCAGTTTTAAATTTGCTATCCTGATATTCCACAGGATGCAGTGTCGTCGTTACCCTGGTTAGCAGTTGGCACACGGAAATTCTGTGTCAAACAGTGATAACATGAAGCAAGTCACATGACCACGACAAATGGAAAGGCGTGATCTGGTGGATCATATAACCTTGTAATCCATTGGTTTCCATAGTGACACATGTTGCATTGGTGATGTTATGCACTCCACCCAGTGCCCGTTCTAGTTGAGCTGGCAAAGTAAAATTTGTTTGGGATTCACAGTTAAGTAGGGAGGCACCGACCCAACTACTTTAAAGGACGAGTTCAAATATGAATATTTGTTAGAACCAAGAAATACTTGTGTTTTCTAACATGCTTGATGAGGTTCTGTCACTGTTAGAATCTGTGAGCAATGTTTGAAAGAACAGACTGCGTTTGGAGGTGGAAATCACACAGTACGCTCGAGGTCTTCGACCGTAAGCGGATGTACACTCATAATAGCAGCCGGCAGCAGCGATGAGTCAGCGCAGGCTTAGCCGGAGAACCGTTACATTTCTGTGAAGAGATTTTCCGGCGACTCTCAGAGCTTCAGCAGGCTGCTTCAGATTTAGGTCGATTTTCATCATGTTTATTTGAACGCTGTGCATATTGTATTTTACCACCATGTTCTAATTTTGTTTCTTTTTTTCTTTAGAACACTGTAGCATCAAACTATGAGTATCTTTAGACACAAAGACCAGATTTCGTCTTTCAGCACGTTTGAATAGTTTCTCTCCAACAACTTAATTGTGTCAGCAGGGACACGCAGTACCTTCTGCTCCGGCTATACTTTTGCTAACATTTGCTGGGTGAAGACTGTTCATACAAATTTAACAATCAGATCAGCTTCACCTGCAGCATCTGCAGGACTAAAGAGCTGCCTGCATGTTAATGCTTCAGTAATACCCATTAATAAAAGGTACAGAGGAACACGCCACTCTGAAGGACCAAGTCTGCATAATAAACAATAAGACACTTTTCAAATTCTTGTGCTTTTTTTGAGTAATATTGCAGTAATTTTATATTCAATCTTCAGAATTATTCATATATCGTTGCTTTATTGTTGTTATATTAACATGGATGACAGATGGGTGGATATAACAGAAGGAAGTGAGGAAATATCGGAATGTTAGTGTTATTGTTTAATACAAGTTACTGAATCTAGTAATGATTGCAATTTAAAAGTAGTGTAGTTACTTTGCCAGCCAAAAAACATACGTGTTGGTTTATTGTAAAGTAGCTTTGACACATGAGAGAAGATATTAGTAAAGTTTAGGTCACTCTAAGAAGTGATTCAATCATTAAGTACAGATGAAATTACTTTAGTTTGAGTGAGGAAGATGCTCTATAATCTGGATGTTAGTGGAGGAAGATGCTGCATCTAAAAACATTCTCAATGCATAAGACAATCATGTGTGTAACACTTTAGTGGATTACTGTTTTTACAAAGTATACACACACTTGTTGTGCGTAATGAGAATTTCGAAGCAATGCGGCCGTGAAATATGTAAAATATTCTGTATTCATTTTTACTAACAACATCCTTATTAGATTCAAGGTTGCATTTCTTTAAAATTTGAGCAAAACAATATTTAATGTGCATTTCTGAAAGACGAGAACAAAGAAATTGTATAAATCAGTGTTCACCTCCACCTAAATCATGACGAGAGAAACTAATTGGCTTTAAAAGTCAAGCTCTTCACAAATCAGTGACAAGTTACACAAAAGCGTGTGGTTGCATTCCTGCAATTCCTTCTGGCTGCCAATAGGGGTCACTGGAGGTCACATGTGACTCCTTGATAAGTGGGATGAGGGTGATTACCTGTTGGTCTTGATTACAGGAGTCGGCAGCACACAAGTGAGTCTCCATCCGAATGTGGCCAGCGACTGAAGCAGAGGAATGTAATCAGCCTTCACCTGCAAACCCTGCGGAGAAAACAGGAGGATCTTTTTCAATCCACAATCAGGCGGAAACAGTCTACAAACCTGCTCACAGTCCATCAACGCTTCTCCCCTGGACGCTTCACAGTGTCGACGAGTTCTAGAGCTCACAGACTGGACAGCTTTCACGTCCTCCAACTCTCACAAATTCTACAAAGCATTCTTCAACTGAAGTACATTCTAGTGTCCTCACAAATTATGGGATTCTCACCCACTTTTACATTCTGGACTTTCATAAATTAAAGAACTCGCTCAATTTCTAGAACTGTCACACATTCGAGAACTCTCACAAAGTCTGGATCGCACATAGAACAATAACATGCTTGAATACTCACAAAGTCTGGTTCTCATTTAATTCCTACATTCTAGGTTTTTCCATTCTACAGCATTCTAAAAAGAACCCCAAACTTTCAAGCATTTTGTAACTCACACATTTAAGAAATGTGGAAATTCTGGGGATCACGTTGAAGAATTTTCACACACTTTGGACCTTCTTCCTTGGAGAGCTTTCACAAATCTAAAAACTCCAACAAAGTTTACAAGTCACACATTCTAGACCTTTCACTGTCTTTCATAAATTCCAGAAATCTTTAAAATTCTCAGACATTTTAGAACTCTCACCCCTTCTAGATCTCCCGTTATCTTTTGAACTATTGCACTTTCCTGAACTTTACCATTCGAGAACTCTCAAAAACCTTTCACACATTCCGGTTACTCTCACAAATTCCCAAAATTCCAGAGGTTTTCATCTCAGAAGCTAGAAGCTATGTTTATCTGGTCACTTTCTTGCCAATTCCGATTCTGGAATCAGATTGTCTTTTTTGTTGTGCCGGTTTATGAAGCACCAAGATGTGAGCGTAATCATCTCAGTGGATCATTCCCACAATGGATTGCACTGTGACGTCTGCTGTTGTGACGTGCTATGACTGGATCAAAAACCAGACTAAACCGCCCCCTACGATCTGATCGGAATTGCAAATCCAACCAGAGTGAAGTGTTTACAAGGTACAAATTTAATCGGATTACTTCTGGTCCATGTAACCACAGCTAATGTGGAAAAAACAAGAACAAACATGGGAGTCATTAAACACGGGCCCTTTGGCTGAAACTCCAGCTGAAGGAAGGTTTTTCAGGCAGCGGAGAGCGTTTGTTGGTGTGATTGCCGCAGTGGAGTACAATCAAGCTGCGTCATTTGAGAGAATTCCAAACACAAAGAAAGGCACGACGTGCATGCGCAGTTTGTTTTTCTCTCGCCGTGCACACGAGAGAGAAAGAAAAACACGAGACAAGTATCTGAAGCTCCTCGGTGTGGAAACCGTCTCCATTCACGACGAGTCCTTGGGTAAAGATGCTCACTTTGTGATGAAGAGTTCAAAGTTGTTTATACTGTTGAACAACAGGAAGGCGCAAAAAGACTCACACTCTCCCGGCTGAATACATCATTTACAGATCATTGTTTCAACTTCTTCACCGAACTAAAGCATTAAATAACATGTAAACTTAGAAAAAAAAATTGAGATAAAATGAATGCTGGACTGGAAAGAGAGTTTGTTTTCATAACAGAAACAGGAAGTCGACCATTGTTAATGTAATATGTAATATATCACTCCTGTTTCTTTCTTTCTATTCAGAGTGGGTGAGCTATTCAAGATGGTCATGGTGCACACATGGGCCAGTAGCAGCATTTTCAAAAAGATGCTTTTTTCAGTTGGTGTGAGTGTCCTGTAAACAGACGCCCAAAACGCAATGGAAGCTTTTTGTTTTTGTCTGAAAATGGGCCTCACACTCACATACAAGCTACTCTCACACTGAGTCTTTGTGGTTTTCCGTCGCGCTGTGTTCGACTGAAAACTAGAAACCACACAAGTGTCAGATTTCAAACACCTGCAGCAAAACATGAAAAAGTTGATTTCCATCCAAACTTAGAGCTTAAAAAAAACTTAAAAAACATATAATTGATGTTAATTAATGAGTTTGATTTGAATAAATGAATAAATATTAATTTATTTGGACACCTCGGATGGTTTTGTTCTATGTTCTCTACAAGCTGTGCAGAATGAAATCTCATGTGAAAGTCAGAGTGTGAGTCAAAGCATTCAGGTCATTATATATCATTTCCTTATTTCCGGGGCCGTTGCCCTCGGTGATGCAGTGCGAGTACAGATATGAGTGGAGAGGGCGGTGAGCATGCATGAAGCTACACCGCAGAACTTCACAGAGTCTATTCATGTTGCCACTGTACCGGAGCTGAGACCTGAGAGTACATCACACCTACACACGTTACATTAGCCGTCACATCACCGCCAAGTGTGAAAATCTTCTCTTTAATTAAAGCCGAGACGAGGGAGAGACTTCGTGTGGATGTGATGTACACCCGCCTCCGTCAGCCTCCGTCAGCCTCCGTCATAGAGATGACTTCTAACTGAAGGAGGCAACTCAGATTCATCAATATGTAAAACTGGGTTACCGTTTCCACGACAACGTTCTCGAGTGAAAATGCAAAACTTTAGTAGCTTTTTGGGCGTCTGTTTACACAACGGTGTTCAGAGCCACTTAAAACAATAACCCCTAGACTCCGTCTTCATGAAAACGGAGGAAAACTCAACTTTTTGAAAATGCTCCGACTTCTATCTCCATGGACACGGAGGAAAAGGCAGGTGTACCATGGCCGTGGTAAATAGTTCTTCAGCACTTAGATCGACAACAGCAACGCTCCCTCCGTCACGTCATGACTCCCAGTCTATATTCTCCTGGACTTGGTAGCTTTATAGATGACAGTCACCGTAACAACAATCCAGCTTGGTCGTCTGTCCACTAGAATGTCCTGACTTCATATCCTGGTTTTAACTGCAGCTTCCTCAATGAAAGTTTTTGATAGTGCAAATGTGGGTTTTTATTGTGGAAGTTAGAAAACTACGGTGTTATTCCCACTGACAGCTCTAGCTAATGGTGCGTTCATGCAGCTGGGAAATCACAGAGCTCCTATTTGCAAAGGTCTCACTTCAGAGTCGAGAGCAGATTAATGAAAAGCTAGGTTGTTGTTGTGAGACAACACAGGGATAAAATGTAGCCAGTGGGTACTTGACAAGGGTCAATATTTATCACAAACTACATTTTCACTGCTCTCTTCTGCAGCTGCAGGTTTGGTATGATAAGCTAATGAACGCTGACATGTGATAGCGTCGGATAATTGCAGAGTTTCGTTGTCAAACTATGTTGAATCTGCACTTCAGAGCTTCCTAGTGGGAAGTTTTAAGTTAAACAGCATTCAGGTGGAATTTCTTCATCTTGGAAAGTAGAACTTCCTCACTGTCCTAATACAGGTGAACACACTTAATTAAAAAAATGTAATAATGCTTAATAATCTGGGTGATAGCAGGAGTTAGATCTTGAGTTCCAATAACAATTCTTCACCAACACCAACTCAGACATGTTCGTCAAGGTCCGTGTGCAAGTTATGAGGCTGCAGTCAGTTTGCTCAAAGTACCCCGTGTTGCTACTAATCCTCACACGGAAATGAAAACAACATTTGAATATCTACTCACTCTATAGGAACAACATATCTGCACTTTGAGCACACACAAGGTAGACTCTCTGGGGTGTCCGGAGTCAGAGCTGTACTGTGGTTTTCTTGGTGGCGTTACAGTGAATGGGACTTAACTGGGTTTCTGCACCAACAGCTCAATCCAGTTCCTCTCAATAATGTTGTTAACACAATGTGCACAAAGCAGAACAAAGAATAGATGAATGTTCAGTTCTGATTCAGACAAGATTATTCCGAATATACGAACCCCTCATGAGCAAACCTTAGAATTGATATTGCTCTAAAGTGAAACTGCTCACTACTGCGTCTCCTGTACGACATCCAGTCCAGTTTTCATATCCAGTTTTAGAAGACAACACAGGTTACAAGTAAGAAGTTACAGATATAAACTCTGGTTCAGGGGAGCTTGCCTTAAGTTCTGTTTCTAGTGGGCGGGTCACTTGTGTGGAATTTGGGGATGAAAAAGAAGTAGCACAATACATTATGCTTTAAGTTTAATGACCTTTGTATGTAAGAGTTGTATAAATCTGTTACCTTCTGTAACAGCAAAAAGACAAAGGAAACTGCTGCTGGACGTCGTTAGAATCAAACTTGTGGGGATGTTTTATGGCAGTTGCTGTGCCGAATGCCAAAGTACATTAGAAAAGAGAAGGTGAACCCCCGGACAGAAAAGTGTGCGTGTGCGTGCAAGTGTGTGTGTGTGTATGTGTGTGTGTGTGTGTGTGTGTGTGTGTGTTATACAAACGAGGGTCTGCTCGTTTCTCCCCCAGAAGCTAATGAAATGCGACGTCATCCCTCTATCTGCTCTTGATTTCTGCTCTCATCAATTTTCCAATTATCACGAAACCGTGCAGTCGTTTCTTTCATTTCTCTTTTGCCCGTTATCATAATTCAACTCTCCGGTTAATTCAGACTTATCACTCTCGCTGCTCACCTCCACTTCCCTCGTTAGCCGCTCTGCACAGCTACCTGCAGTTCACTCACAGTCAATAAAGGAAGAAATTAATAACTCATTTCCACCTGTTGAGGATTCGTCGACATGAGAACAGTTGGCTGTTGTTAGCGCCGATCGTTAACAGTTATCATTTCACTTAACTCCTGTGTACTGGAGGAGAATCGCCCCATTAATCCTGAACTTAGTTTTCGTGACGGCAAAATGAGAGACGCTTCAGCGTGAGTAACATCAGCAATAAATTGCATACAATTTAACGCTTTTTAGCTCAAGAGCCTGTTTAAGTTTCACGTTGCCGTGGCAACATTTTGAAATCGATGTAGTTTTCATGTTGGGCCACTAGTAGGTGCATTTGTTTGTTTTACACACACACACACACACAAACACACACACAAACACACACACACACACACACACACACACACACACACACACACACACACACACACACACACACACACACACACACGCAGAGCATATGTTGAGATCAAAATCAACCTGCAGGTCATTTTTAAAGGAGGATCAGACACAAAAACAAGCATGCACATGCTCAAAAAATCTGCTACGGGCAAATGATGTACTTTGGAGTGCATTTTAACCCTTCTCTACAAAATCTAATTAAAACAATCTTCATAAGACTGGTCGTCGTTATTATCTTTCTGAAGTGTAGAGCTTGTTTGTGCCATAAACATGAAAACTTGTCAGCGTCTCATAATGTTTGTGGGTTGGTTAAATTCATGAAAACATCTGATTAGGTGGAATATACACTCTTTGAATGTATGTATGTGAGGATAAAGATAATGAATCATTGTTATCACAGAGTGTGGAATAAACTTGCTGTTTTGCAAACATTAGGAAGAAGGTATAAGCTGAGATCAGCGTGACAGCGGTAATGGAGACAAGAGATATTTGTTTGAGTGTTGACTGTTGGCAAACTTCTGCTTCACTTCCAAAGGCCAAAGCAAAGGATTAGTGGCCAGTCGCTGGAGGCTGTCCGTCCAACAAGAGACTAAGAACAAAGTGAGAAAAGAAGGGGTCAAATGAAAATGGTCATGCACAACCAACTGAGAGAACATGAAGACAAAAAGAGCATGAAATGATAAAAACAAAATGGGGAAAAAAAGCAAAGAGGGTGAAAGAGATAGAGCGTGTAAATAAAGACTAAGACCCTACAAACGGATAATTATGATGAAGTCTCCACGTCTCCAAGCTCATGCTCATTTGTTCCATTTAGCGCCTCTCTGCCCACACGGCCACATCTTAAGGGGTACATTACAGCCAAAAATAACAACTCATGGCAAATTCAGGCTGACTTGTAGCCACCAGAAGAGTCACATTGGTTGAAATGGAATTTATAAAAGTAAAAACAAAACTCTTGAGATGGTGGGGGGAAATGCCTGGTTACTTTTGGCATCCACCGCATCATGTGAGACAATGACGAAAACCAAACACCAATAAAAAAAAAAAGATCTGTAGAGAATCTGCCTTGCAAAAGCACCAGCTCTCTTTATGTGGCCTGCACAAACATCCCAGCTTGCACTTAGTCAACCTGCAACCACAGAACAGCTCAAAGCAGGATTTCAGTAAACGCTGTCGTGCTGCAGAAGGCTCCATTAGGCTTTCAGCGCAAGAAGAGTCGTAATGTCTGGACCCTTAGGGTAATTTAACCCCAACGTTTCTGTGCTGATCAGCTAACACGATCGATGTTAGCAGCCATCACAGCCACTCATGGTTGGAAGTTGTTTCAATAAAACAAGTGAGATGTATTATCTTACTAACTTTAATGACAGTATAAAAGAACAGTTTCCTTACAGCTACTTATAAAGTGATTTTCAGTAAGACCAGTAAAATTCGCAGAGTTAGCAATATCCTCCTGTGCTTGTGTGGCTTCTTTTTTTGACGGAAATCCAATGCCAAGTAATAACTGCCCCAGTTTCTTTTTTTTTTTTTTTTTTTTTGACGCATGTCAACTGGGATAAGTTCCAGCTCGTGATCATAACTTGTGCATGCACATAACACTTATTTTACAGACTGTCCCACCATACTGCCAAACTGTGTTTATGTCTCTCTGACTCCAAACATGCTGCTATCAGCTATGAAGGGATGTTTGATAAATTAAGTAAATATAATCCTTCAGCACTAGATATATTATGAAAAATTGACCGGAGTTATGGGAAATTTCCTGTGTTGCTCGTTCTCTTTGCAGCATGACAGAACTTGGATCAAAAACAGACTTGCTATGCACCGTCAGCTGATTAGCTACTCAGCTGGGAAGTGACATCAGATGTTAAGTTGCTGTCAATTTGTATCAAAACACTTTTATGAGTACCAGATCACATCAGACCCGATAATAGTATCTGTGGCACCCTGCCCTAGTTCAGAGCAGCAATGGAAGGATGCATGCTAAGTAACCACTCTGCAGAGGCTGTGAGTGTGACCATGTTCAAAAGTATTTTTGCATACTTAACATTTCAAGATACTCGCCATTGTTGTAAAGTTGCATGAAGTCTTAACTATGAGCAGATCCTGTATGCAATGAAGTTAATAATAATCATAATACAGTATATTTATAGGCCCTTAGGTGACCTTGAGTGGACTGAAAGGCACCTATAAATAAAATGTGTTATTATATTAACTTAACTGCATACAGAAGCTGATCAGAGTTCAAACTACAACATGCCACAGGTATTTAGACTTTACTCAGACTGTCTTTTTACATCTGCCTCGGAGTTGAGTTGGCATAGAAACTCAAAAGGGCAACTTGTGAAGTCATTGTGTTGCTACTGTGGGGCACGTGAGACCTGTACGGACTTGTTCCTGTTCATAAAAACATGAGTGCCGACTGCCAGGCAAACACACTGAACAAAGAGCGCACGCAAACATGCACACCGCCGTATTCACTCACACACACACACACACACACATTGACTACAGACATGACAGATGCAAATTAAGAAGTGAGAGTGTGGAGGGGGCAAAACTGAAGAGCACTGATCTACAACGACTCGAGTTTCACAATACAGGAGTCTCACCACCAAACGTAGACAAAACATATGGGCAAGAGTAAGCAAGCCCCGTTTCATATTTTCAAAGGAAGGACATTCCTAAACCCTTAGCGACACAGCTGGATGCACAGACTGGACAAGCTGCATTTGACAAGTGGAGCCCCAAGAAGCACTGAGAACACTTCCTTTAGCAAGTGATTTTTTTTTTTTTTTTTTTTTAGTAGACCGTTCCAAAAAACTGCACATTTCAATTGCCTTGTTTTCTGCAACCATCATAATAGATGGAAATCAGGTGACGCCACAAGAATAATTCTTACTCAGTTACAGAGACGAATTGTTTGGTACTGACACACTGTAACACAATGAGCAGGAAGCGTCTTGAAAACCCCTACATACATATTGAAACAATGTCAACACCAGTCATCAAAAACAGGAGCTTTAACCACTGGTGGTCAGGAAACGCAAATTTCCGATACGAGTCCTTGAATTTGATCTCTAAGGCCCAGTTTACACAATGTTTCAACTGAAAATACATCGTTTTAGTTTCAGAACAGTTTTGCGTTTACACGGCAACATCAACAACATTCCTGAACAGTCATGAACTCAACGGAAACAGTAGAAAAGCTGAAGATTATTATGGAACCAAACACACCAGCGCACAGAAAATATTAATATAATAATATAATATAAATGCAAATAATATTAAGTACACGGTTATTCATATGGACAAACGATGAAGTAAGGTTTATATTACAGTGACTCAACTATAGAACCATCAAGTCCTGACACTCTGCAGGTTGACGTTGTTGTCATCTATCTACTTAATACTTACTTACTACACAAATTAAAAATAAATAGAACAAAAAAAAAAACTAGGTTGCAGGGGTTGGCCTCACAGGGTCACAGGGGTAGACCTAGTTGCAGTCTAAATGGGCCAGCAGGCCTTACGAATGTTATACTGCTGTGCATTTTAACACTATAATTTGCCTCAACACAACCATTTGGTGCTACCAGCCAAATGGCAGATGGTTCTTCAGTTGAGAAATACATATTTATATGCAACAATATCTCATGCCACTTGCCCACAGCGCTGTCCCAAATGATTGATCTAAATATTCATTTCAAGAAACTAGATCACTTCATCATGAAAATGTGAAAATGGAAGTAACTACCCATAGTGCAACACTTAATAACAGCAGGTAGATCCTTGTGTTAGTTGATCAATACACATCAATCAACCACAACATTATGACCTTCCCAATATTGTGTAGGTCCTAGTACTGCTGCAGAACGGACGAACCACTGCGTGGACGCCACTAAACCTCTGATGGTTTGCTGTGGTATTTGGCATAGAGATGTTATCAACGTGACCTTTAAGTTATTTAAGTTGTGAAGGGGGGGG
>OMNM01041778.1:26923-44117 GCA_900302745.1 Parablennius parvicornis
CGGGGGGGGGGGGCTTAAATTTGTCTTTGACATCCCATGAATGCTCGATCAGGAACACTCTCAGAATCACATAATTTCAATAAAGTGAATTTGATGAAAATAAAATCCTTCTAGGATTGAAGCAACAAGTCCTCAAAGACTTGGCGTTGAACACTTCCAAGACGTACGCTCCATTAAGCTTTCCTATGCAGACACACATAAACAAAAATTGTTTAATCGACTTGGACACCGAGTTGAAATGCAGCCATAACAGAGGGAACACTAATAGTTATTCTATTTTCATGAAATATAATTCCTTGTTTCACCGTGTTCCTTTTTTTTAATTACCCTATAAATTCCAGAAAACCTAACAGATGTCAGACAGAGAGCAGGGCTTCATGATCCTTCTGAGTTTTTTGGGTTTAAAGAAGAAAGTTTAAGAAAAGTTATCACATGTGGTGGCCAAGTGTTGTAAGTGACAATGTTTTTTGATCCATCGACGTTTGCTCTTCCCATCATTAATTCACCAAGCGGTGGATTGTTCACCCACGAATAGGGAACGTGAGCTGGGATAAATACTGAAACATTAATTCCTGAGTCAAATGTTGCTAAACCCTGAGTAGTAGAGACCATAGAAAGTGTCACTTCATCACATTGCTCATATCGACGCTAACTAGATAGGTCAGGTAGCAATATCACTATAAAATCTAAATCTACTATAATATGCATTAAAATTTCTAATTTTATCTTCTCCATGAGGTGCCTCTTTCATTCACTTTGTATGGGACATTGTTTTGCAGTGTTGGGCTATTTATTCAGAAACGGTTCGCCGTTAACGTCCTAAACTAGAATCGATTGGTCCATGCATGATGACAAAAGATCCCTGAAAATTTCATTCTATTCAGGTGAGTAGATTTTCCGAAAGGTTGGTAAATCATTCATATGTAGATACAAACCAATAAACATAATAATTAATAGATACACGCAGACATAACCTTCTTGGCCAACTTCGTTGGTTGCCCAACTTTCAATGACGAAAGTAACCCAGAACAGCTAACCCACCTGATTGTTTGGTTTGTACTGGGAGGTCCCAGGGATGTTGAGTGAGTGGCTCCTAGTGACCGTCGTTCCCGTTGATCCTCTCCTGGGCTGTGGCCGAACTGACAGTGAAACCTTCCCCTCCAACGAGGGGCTGTTGATGCTGCCGCTGCTGTTCCCTTCAGTCTCCAGCACTGCATCCCAAGGATCACCCGCAGAAACTCCCGATTCCGTTTGTGAATCGGGTCCTGATGCCACAGACGCCTCCTCATTCTCAGCTTTGCGCTTTGTAAGTGGGTCCAGATCCAGCCAGTCAAAGCGGCTGATATGAGAAGACTCCACCACTTCTGGCTGTTGGGGTGGCGGGTTGGGTGCCAGGGAAGCCGTGCCCGCTTGAGAGGAATCCACGTCAGTGGTGGCCGATTTGCCATTCTTCAAGTATTCCGAGGTGCTGGCAATCTTGTCAAATAGCTTGGCCATCTCGGGGTCCACGGCTGGCTGCTGAAAGACCATCGCAGCATTGGCAGCAGGCTGGATGGGAGAGAAAGCCATGAAGGACGGCTGCGGTGCTGAAAGGGTCATGAAGGGCGAAATGGTTGGAGTGAACCCATTTTGAAATGTGCCTGGTTTGGCGAATGGAGCAGAGGGGAACATGGGGGTGGGCTGATGGGTAGGAGTGGACACACACGAACTAGAGGGGGTGGGGAGGACAGGTGTCCACTGGCTGCTCTGGAAAGGTGACGAGCTGCAGACATGGCCTCCAGGGTAGGAGGCACTGAGGTTAAACCCCAGCAGTGACGAGGGGCGCGATACTTTGCTGTTAGCCCCAAAGTTTTCATCGAGGAGGAGCTTTTCAAGTTCCTCATTGGTCAGCTTGTCCACGTCAATCTCCTTGAACTTGTCCTGCTCTGTCGGTTTCTTTGTCTCTGGGAAGACAATGAGGTCCTTGTCTGATCTACTAGAAGAGGGCAAAGGTTGAGGAGCAGTAGTGGTAGATTTGGATGGTTTTGGTTTCGTGGTAGAGGAGGATGCTCCAGAGGAAGAAGAGGATGGTGAAGTTGAAAGAGTGGGCCTCTTCTCTCTTCGCAATTTTGCTAAAGCCTCTTCTTCCATGCGTAGGGCTTCTTCTTTACCCACAGTCCCCTTTGGCTGGGGGACATCCAGCTTGAACCCATTACCACTTGATATCTGGGCCATTCTGTCAAGTAGAAGGTGCCATGAGTGTGACGGCTTTAAGTTAAAGTGACCAAAAGGGGGTATAACAAGGCTTTAAACACCTGAAAAAGAGAGAGAGGGAGGAAGCAGATTTTAGATAAATGACAAAGAAAGGGAAATAAACAGTTGGATTTACCATTCATCAAATCAAGGAAGCACCACTTCCCGAGTCACAGCCTACACTCTAAGAGTTTGTCTGATAGCAAATCGTCTTCCTCATGCTTTGCTGCTGTGAACATGTTTTGATTGGTTATTGATCATTTGTCATTTGTCACATACAGAGAATCAATAATTACTTGGGCTTGCTTTGGTGTCAAGGGCACCAATGAGGTGACATTATTGGCACGGATTGCATTTACACTGGCACAGTGGAGGCCTAGTTAGAGAAGCAGACTTGGGGTGGGAAGTTTGCCGGTTCAAATCCCCCTGCTGACCGGTAATCACTTCTGGACTGACCGCATCAAAATCTATGTAAAACAGCTGCATAAGGTGACTTGAATGAGGTGGTTCATGACTTCTTTCATCTATAAATATGCATGTAACTTTCTTCTTCTTTTGGGTTAACCCATGTGAGCCTATAAAGGATACCAACAGTTTCATCTTATTAGCTCATCTGATCAGTAAATTGATGTACAGTCAATTTTACTGCTGTTAACCATAAAAGAGGCAAATGCCAATGAATAGGGAACAAGATTAAAAATAAAATGGTTTTGTTTGAGGTCAGAGAAAACTGGTGGTGTTTGTGTTTTAATTCTCAAATGTGGCCATATGTTTTAATTTAGCATTAGTACTGAGGATGTCTCAAAGACGTTAGTTCACAGAGTAAGAGAGGAGCATATTTAGCGCCACTGATGCAATAAAACGTGGTGAATATGTGTGTATCAGTACTTTTTCAACAAATTAAAGACAAATCCAACACAATACTTAAAACTCTTAAAATCTCAGTTTTCAACAACAGGAAGGAGCCAGGCGCATCCCTTGTCTAAACCATGAGGAAAACATTGCCGCAAAGAGTTTTTTGTGATCCTAATATGACACCGCGCCCGCTCAAAGCCACCATTCATCGAACGGTCACAGCCCCAGGGTTGAGTGAGTTCCTTCTCTCCCCAGGCGTCGCCGGCCTCTCCTGAGCCTCCCCTCCCATTGTGGTGGAGAAGCTGGCTGTGCTGGGGCTCGGGCTATAGCCTAACACTATTGTGCAGCTGAGGAATTTGGCATGCTAAGCAGCCCAATGGGTCTGGGTCTCTCTCTCTCTCTCTCTCTCTCTCTCTCTCTCTCTCAGCATTATGTTAGCACCATGGCCCAAGATTGTCTTATCAGCTGAGTGAACACCAGCAAGCAGCAACAGTGTGGCTGCACTCATTAAGCATTTCACTTGGAGAGGAGAGTGCCAGCTCTGCCAGAGGATACAACAGAGGGAAAATAAATGCATAAGAAAGGTCATCATCCTTTTGTGTGTGCCATCTCTGATGACTTAATTCTCTGCAAGACATGTTTAAAAAAAAAAATCTTGACATAAGTCATTTGTGCCTATGAAAAGGCATGTTCTGACAGACTAGAGCGTAACAAGTAAAGTGCCTGTCTATGTCAAGGCATGAATCAAACTATCTGAGCATCTATCTACAAAACAAATGTCAACGTTAACGTCACTAACACCGAACAGAAGTTTCTCCCGCTCTGTGTGGATACATTCACCGAGACTTAAAGCTCCAATCTCTTAACTTTGTAGACTTTTGTGCACTGTAGGTCACTGCAGACTGAGCAGACCTAAAGAAGATCATTTACCAAGATAGCCATAAGCTAGAAAGCCCTTATATGGCAACCGGGGACATGAGAGCTCACTTGTGGAGAAAAGTTAACAGGGGGCCAAGAAAAATACTGCTAACCTTGTTCCACTCCTTTCTGCAAAAAGATGGCAGATCCCCTGGACTGTAAGACGTTAACTCAACCTTTGAGTATGACAGTACAGGTAAGCGTTCTCGCAGAGAAGAGTTACTCTTCCCACATCCCTGAGATGAAAGCTACCGTTTGAGTTTAATGTTTTAAGGATATATGTGTCACAATAAATGAGACTTCAGTGGTATGGAAAATTCCAAGATAATTAGTTTCACAAAATAACCATCGCCATGTTTAATGCTTTCACGCTGAATTAATTTCACCCTAAATTAAAAGTGAGTTTAAACTGGTCTTCAGATTATCTATAAGGCCTAAAGTCAAATAACTTCCACCATTCAAGCAGATGCAAACACTTTTCAAATTTAGGCATTTATGTTATCAATGTTTATTTATAAATACACAGAAAGACAAACTATACAACATAAAGCTGGATTTGACTCACATGTAAGATTGAGATCATCTTCAAGAAATGAAGAATGTCTTTATTTCAATAAGGTTTAAATCAACCTCACAAGAAGCTGCCATATAAACATTAACCATTTTCTGAACGATTGCGCTTAAGGTTTTATGCCGTTTGAATGCTTTCTCCTGTAATATATTTTTACTATATATTTCTTTATCAACAATCCCAAGTCAACTCACGGAAATGCAGTTGTTTAGTTCTGTAATTGATTCATTCAGGATATAATTTCTATGTACGTTACAAAGTGATTTGGTCTCAATGGCTTTAAAATAAGAATTGTATGTTACATCTGTCCATTATGTTTTTGCTGTGAAGTCAAATATTACACTCGAGGTCAAAAAGAGAAGGGCACATAAAATCTATCTCACTCTATTTCCTCTTTTCACTTCATGTCCAGTGTATATTGGAGTCAGGTCAAGACTTCAACTACATGTTAGCACAACAAACAGACCCAGATCCACACAATGTGAGGATGAGCATAGCAGTACATTTTCAATAGCTTTTCAATGGCTGACTAATGTATGTTGGTCTTTTCTTGTATTCATTATCCAAATAACTTGGGTCACGTGAGTCTTGATCCATTTATGGCATGATAAACTCTTCAAATAAACCAGGTGGTGTTGAAAACAATGTAGTTAGAATGTTGTGCCACTAGTGGGTGCTGTTGGGCATTTGTATGAATAGACGACCAAGTTGGATTGCCATTCCGGGTGACTCTCAAATATAAAACTGCCCGGGATAATACGGACTGGGAGTCATGCCACTGTGCAGGCTGCCATTGTAACTTGTGCTGCAGTGGATGTTTGATAATCTCTCTGTAGACTGTGGCTTGAAATGGTAAAAGGACTAACATTTTCCAGCAGCCCCCTAAAGCTCTTGGCACTGCTAATGACATTCAACCGACTGAACACACATGGGAATCAAACCTGCAACCTTGACAGACAGCCCACTTTGCTAACCCCTCTCGTGACAGTGAGGAAGAGCCATAAACAGCATGAAAGATCCTGGAGAAGTAAGAAGATCACCACGCTCTGCCTCACAGTTGGTATCTTGACATTCTACCGACTAAGACATACATTCGCACAGCAGCGGAGTGGATTGTTTGGGACTTTGAAGACACACTGGTGTGATTTGTTTGTTGTTTTATTGCTGACTCTGCAGCGCTATTTTCTCCCATACCGGTGGGACCATGAGATCTCCACAGTCTCCATCCCCACCACAAGACAAAGCTGATTAATGTGTGTTGAAGCTATTTCAGGGTTTTTTTTTGTTGTTGTCTTTGTTTGCCAAAGAGGATGGCATAGATGCACTATGATGTCTCGTATTCTCCAGCCACACTTGATCATCAGATTAAATGTTGACCTTGAGTTTGGGGAACCCAGGTTCAAATCTTGATTGCAGCAGGAAAGACATCTGATATAAAACTAAGCCAAGTCTATGATGCAAGTTGCAATGACATGCTGCCGTGACCCCTGTAAAAGGGAGCAGCTGAATAGATTAATCAAAGTCTTGTATTTTCCGTTTGAAAGAACACTGATGCCATAAATTATCTTGATAAATTAAATATTGAAATGTAAAAATGCTACATGGAGCAGTCCTGCCTTTGAGCTCACGTCTCAGGAAGAGAGCGAGAAAAAGAGTTTTACTTCCAAAAGCTGTACAAAAAAAGTGCAAATGTCAGCAACACACTGTGTGGTTGTTCAAAGTACAACATATCATCTTTAAAAATGGAAAATAAGTAACCAGCCCTTATTTTTCTCTTATATTCACCTGCTCACAAAAAACATGCACTAAAAATATCTGGTTCTTTTTTTTCTCCTTCTGGTGGGTAAACTTGACATGATCATGTAAAAACAACAAATTATGACGTTTTCAAAATTTAATTTAATCTGAAACGTCAATCCGATTGCAAAAGTAAGAAAATGTCAACATTAAACTGCCTTAATGTTTAATTGTCCATAAATGTGCAGAAACTCACAAAAACACAATCTGCCTGCAACCTCTTCTGATTATTTTGAGCCTCACAACAGCTCTTTCTCCACTCATCTGTCATCTTAAAGAAAGCTGGCAACATTTATGAACACAGTATAATATTTATGCTCTTTTAAGTCCCACTTTTAGTCAAATTAAGGAGAAAAGTGTCTCATCCCATAACAAATGCTGCTGGTTAGCATCAGTCTAGAGATCAGACCTGAGGCTTGAAGATGCAAAAAATTGTAGAGGGCTTCCCCAAAATGAAAGGACAAAACGCAAGTACGATACAACATATATTTAAAGTTCACAGTAATTAAGTTTTAAGGCTTTAAATATAATTGTATGTTCAGCAGCCCAGCTAGCTAGTCAACCTCTCTGCTGATGCTCACCTGACACCAAACGATGCGTATCGCCGATTAAATGTTTGCCGTTTTTACACTTAAAACACGAGATAGGTCGTAGTTAATGACAAAGCAACTATTTACAAACCACAACAACAACGCAAACTTACAATCCAACCCGGGTAACCCGGTCAGCTGTTCCTCCTTGTTACTTTTCGAGGGGAGTTTTTGGGGGGCTTTTGTAACTTTCCACTTTGTTGGATGCTAAAGTTAGCCGCTAAAGCTGCTAAATTGTGCACACAGGCAGTAAAAAGCACACTCGCAGAAACACACAAAGTGTCTAAGCTCGCAGGCATCGACTCTCACGGCTGCTGTGTACTTGGAGGACACGGATTCAATAATTTAAAAGTACTCCGGGAAGTAGTGCTGCGGTCCTGCCAACTAAAGCCGCAGCAGAGAGACAAATAGGAAGCTTTGTACTGATCGAATCGGTCGCTGCCGACCGAGCAGCGACCAGCGACCCGAGTCGACTCAAGGCCCAAACTTTTACACACACAAGACTGGAAATTGTTATTTCTCACCTTTCAGCGGTGCGGCGTTTGAAGCCATTTTTCCTGCAGCTGCATTTTTCCATCCACTTGCAGGGAGCAGACGTCAGTTCCTGTTGAGGTGGTCGGTGGAGTTTTGTTTGGAGATGCGTTCTGCTCCAGCCTGTTTTCCACTGGCTCACCAGCGACATCCTGTGGCCTGAAGCTACAGGTGCAGCTTAGGCATTTAAATAAAGAAAAAAACACAATCCAAACAATAAAAACTTGAAATCATGTAGTATTTTTGAGTACTTCAGTGTGGCAATTTTTACCCAAAAACTAACACCTTTTAACACAGACTAGATTAATTATGGAACAATATGGGATTCGCACAAGTGTAGCTTTCAAATTCCCATCAATCCTACAGTGTAAGTGTGGCTTAGTTGGTAGAGTGGGTTATCTCTCAGTTGGAAGGTTGCATGTTTGATTAGTTTAGTTTTAGTCAGAATAGAATAGAATAGAATAGAATAGAATAGAATAGAATAGAATTTAATCAATGATTTTCCAAAAAGACTTATACATCTTATACAGTTGTTGTTGAAATTTCCAAAAAGGAAATGTATTTTATATTCAGAAAGAGGCTTTGAATTTAATTACTTTTCTTTTTTAAATGCAGTTAATTCCACTGTTCGTGTGAATATGAGTGTGTGTGACTGCATATTTTAATGGCCTGTAGACTCATCTGATTTTGTGATTGACTGCAGGCTTCAGCAAGCCAGGGTCATCTTGACCCTGAGTTGGATGAAGTGGAAGGAAGGATAAGATTGAAGAAAAAAAAGAAAAAGGACAAATGACCTTAAATATTTCTCCATTTGTCTGACATAAAGTGTTTTATCTTTTTAAGATTTGTGAAATCCAAGTGAAAGTGCAATCAATCAACATACTGTATCATCTTGACTTATGGACCCCTCAACAGCAGAGAACGTAAACATGTACACAGTCCGATTAGAGGGGAAAAAGTTTAATTAAAAAAAAAAGAAGAAAAAACTGATGTTTTTTTTTCCAGCTGGAAAATCCAGTGGGATTGTCTACGTTCAAAGTTCACCATTCAAATCCAAACACAACCTTGTCACGGCCGCCATAATGGAAGTAAATAGAAGCACAAATCAATTTATTATCAGCTCACATCAAAAGGCAACATGCTTGCGTAATATGGGAGTGAATTGCACACCTGCTGTGGCACCAGTTCTTTTCACCCACATGCGCTGCCATCCTGACCATGTCTTATAGCCTTCTTCTGTAAGACAAGACTAAACCAAACTCTTCTTATATTTTACAATATAGAAGCCAAATTATTGATTTCTTAGAGACATCTTGGAATAGGATAAAATCTAAATAACACGAAGAAACTTTAAACTGGTGAGCACTCACTGGGAAAGCATTTCACACTTGCAGTTGATGTGCTCCTTCCCCCTCACCCAGAAGTCAGAGGGAACTCGAAGAGGAGGTGACGCAGCACACTGATGATTGAAGTTACAGATATTTGTGTTATTGCTCTTCACAATAAAGGTTTAAATGTGATCAAGCACTACAAAATTACAATTAACACATCAGACAGTCTCATCAATATAAGCATATTGTATTATTCCCATTAAATGTGTATTCAAGATGTATTACTGTGCCTATGTGTCTATGTGGCACATTATGTGCATATACAGTATGTTGATATAATAATATGACATTCACTGGAGGTACACTTCATGTAGCTGTAACTTTCAAGGTATTGAATGAAAGGAATGAACTTAATTTTTTTTAAAAATCAAGAATGATTTTCTGAAACTCGTTTGTTGGCCACGAAGTAACAAGCATGGTAAATCAGGTGCAGCCTGTACATATGGTCTCCCCTCTCTGTGTGCAGAAACGTGTAATTGAGCAATTTTAAGCTTGACATGATATTGTGTTTCCCGACACCGCACGCTAACCCCGCCCTCCTCTGAGGTTGCCTGAACGCCACGTACGGTTTTGGTTCAACGCACCTTAAGCCACCGGCTGCTTCATCCTGATTGACAGGCTGCACCGACCAATCAGCTTTCAACGCGACTGTTCCACGGAGTGCTTGCATCTCCTTTGTCCAATCCAGGAGGTTGTGGGCGGGGCGTTGCCATGGTAAACACAATCTTTTTTACCTGTAGGTTGTTAATAGGAGGCTTGTGTTTGTGGCGGATAGATGACAGCTGTAAACAAGCCCCGGTGAGGCTCAGGGACTCTGAGGGAAACAAGACGGAGAGGGCTGATCGAAGATTAAAAAGGATAAGTGAGAGTCGGCGCCACTTTACAAGTAAGTGCTATTTGGCATGTGCTGCAATTCATTCTGAAGCCTGAGGCTTGTTCTTTGGCTTTTGTATGTCAATTGGATGATGAATCAGGTGCTTCCCTCGCCACATGATCTTCATCGTACATAATGTGCTTACAGCTTGTTTATTGGTACGATGTATTTGTGTTTTTACAGAAAGGAACATACCTATATATACAGAGGAACTGTTTTAAAGTGCAATGAGTTGCTGTATTTTTATTCACCAAATAGTGAGCTGCACTGCCATATTCCAGTTTTAGAGTTGCTTTTTAGATTGAGACTAACTTGCTTAACTTCATTCCTTCACTGATTTTCAGGTGAAGGAGGACCTTGTAGCCCCTTTGACCATTTGATTCTGCCTTCACTATATTGGCTAGAGATTCTACACTTTTGTCTGAGGATTTGTCATGATTATCTCATTCACATCCCCCCTCACTGTTTCATACAGGTCCACTCCAAACAGATGTTGAAGAGTAAAGCTGTGGCCCGTTGCGGGCTTGTCCTGCTGAGTTTGTGGCTGTGTATCCATTCGGTGCCTATCAACGTGGACAAGGTCAAAACGACGCCAAAACAGGATAAACTGGATCCTCCCCAGAGTGCCGTGAGTCACAAAAACAGTGTAAAAGCCACAAAAACACATTCAAGTAGATTTTATATGGCCAATCAAATGAAATACCTTCAAGATTCATCTAATCATGGGAACAATTTGAAATTCCAGTATCTCAGACACACATTGAAAGTACAATTCTCTAGAATGGGATGATGGAAAAACAAGCAGACATCAGCAGATAAATTAGCTGCTCGTGTTTATTGGTAAGAGTTAAGTGACTATAATGTATCCTTAATGGCTGTCATGAATGCCTGGCAACAACAAGTGGAGTATGGGCTTCAATCTTTTTTTCAGGACACCGGTCTGCACTATGACCGCTACCTCAGGGAAGTCGTTGAGTATCTCGAGAAGGACCCACACTTTAAAGAAAAGCTCAAAAATGCCAATATGGACGATATTAAGGTAAGTCCTCTTGCTTTTATTTTCATTTGTTAAGCAATATGTACAATTTTTATCTGAACTATTGTGTGTTTGCTGTCTGGTCACAGCAAGGCAAGCTTGCTGAAGAGCTGGACTTTGTCCACCACAATTTGCGGACAAAGTTGGATGAGCTGAAGAGGGAGGAGATGAACAGGCTGCGGATGCTCATCAAAGCGAAACATGACATTAAGGAAGGCAACGGTGAGTCTCCATCATGTGTCAACAGAGTTGTGCTTTTTAAAGCTGCTCACTGAGTCGGCTGTTGGGTAATATTTAAATGTAAATGCTTATCTTAGACCCACATCCATGATGTATTATGGAGTCTGCTTACACGTGTCAGATGGAATTCAAGAATATATAAATATTACCTCTACTGTTTTCAGTTTATTTTGTTAGTTTTTTTTGTTTTTGTTTTAATGGCTACTGGCAGACAGCTTTACAAGAACCCAAAAACTTTTCTTTATACTAACATTACTCTCTTTTAGACTGAATTTGTTTTAACAAGCTTCGCTTTGCCTCTGGCTTTATGTACTTATGTTTTGAATGATGTTGAAGTACAAACTGCCTTTGTCAATCTGGTGATTAAGTCTTCTTTTTTTTTTAAACAAAATGATAAGTTCACTCTCCCAATTTACAGTAAATGCTCTCTGAATTAGGTGATACGCCCAGGTTTGCATGAGATGACGCCACATTTTTATATATGGGTGTCTAGAGTAGCTGGAACAATAATGAGGCTGGAGTTAAATTACTAGCACTGGATTCTAAATGTCTGTTGCTAAACTTGTGGTCATTATAAGGAAAAAAAAAAAGTTTGGTTTTTTTTATCCAGTCATGATAAACCGAGTAATTGTCTGAACAAACTGAGGATAATGGAAAACTATTTCAGTAAAATACCTGAATGTGAACGGTTAATGGTCACATTTAGCCTAGTGTTAATTTTATCACATACTTCCAACTGCAAAACATTACAGTTGAGTGAAAGTGGCCATTATCTTTCTACTTGCAGGACACGCAGTAGACCATCAAGCCCTGTTGAAACAATTTGATCACCTCAACCACGGGAACCCAGACACTTTCGAGGTGGAGGACTTGGACCGCCTCATCAAATCGGTATGCAAACACATGGCTGCTGCACACAGTTATTAGTGTGGGTGAGGTTAGGGGTTCATTGTGAACTGTGGTGCATATTTGTGTTTGCATTACATACATGAAATCACACTTAAGAACAGCTTTACTTAAGGTTACAGCTGCCATTGGTTTTGGTTGTACCACAGCCATTACATCAGTTAATGCTTCTCATTAATGCTCACACACACCTCTGATAACAAGTCTGGCTCTTTAACCATTTTAGATATTGTAACGTGGAGTCATTCACAGCTTTATGTTCTTTTGTTGGAGAGCGCTGCCTCACAGAGATAAAGTTACTGGCATTAAGTCAGAATGACAGATTTTTGTTAAAAAAGGAAGAATGATGGGGAGGTCGGCTTTGTGGGGTTGCATGCCTCTGTGGACAATCAAAAATATGGTATTGTAATATCATCCAAATATGTTGATTAATTTTGAGTCAAAATGGAAAGAAAATAGCAAGAATACCAATATGTGAGTTTTCACATTTATTCTTTTTGAAATGTGGCATTAAATACTAGTGCTGTGATGTTTACAAACAATGTGCAGTTTACCATCGAATCTTTCCATATCAGCACATTTTTGCGTCACAGTATCATCAGGATATTTAAACTTTGTGTTGTTAATGGAAACTTGTACAAACATTTATATTCAGCAGGCTGGATTATTGAAATGGTTTGTTTACAGGTCTCAGTAAAAAACTGTGTTAGACAGTTCCAACTCATCCAGAGTCTTCACCAACACAAAGAGGGAGGAGCGCATTACAACTGAGCTTCAATCCCTGCACTGCCTGACTGTGTGTCAAAAGAATGACTTAAAAAATCATACTTCTTGTCATTCAAGCTTTGAATGGACTCAGGTCTCAATACATCTCAGACTTACTTGTAGAATGTGAACTTCCAGACTCCTGAGGTCCTCACGAAGAGGTTCACTGAATGTTTACCAGAGTCAGAAGAAACGAGATGAAGCAGCTTTTAGTTGCTATGCTGCTCACCTTTGGAACAAACACACTCTCTTCTTGTAAATAAGGACTTAAAACACTATTTGTTCTTTCTTTCCATTGAACAATAGATGTATTTATTGCCATTCTCTCAATTAAGTTTTCCCTTTATTTATTCTACTTTTTATGCTGTTTTTATTCTCGTTTAAATGTATTTCATTGTCATAATAGCTTACAATTTAGCTTCTTACGGTATTTATTTTAAGTCTTTGCAGAGCACTTTGAATTGCCTTGTGTCTGATGGTGTTATATAAATAAATTTCACTTGCCTTGTTTTACCAGTCAGGCAGGTTACAGGACTCGTAGTACAGATTCCAGGTGTACTAGCAGTTGGACAGACTCCACGTTGTAAAGATGTGTTTCATTTGCACTGCATGATCAAACCACAACCAGCATGATAGTCATTTTGATGGCGTTCCCAAAAGGTTGTTCAAATCTGTTGAGTTTAGCTGAAATTCTCAACTGTTGTTTGTTTTGTTTTTTTTTACTTCCAGGCAACACATGACCTGGAGAATTATGACAAAGACCGCCATGATGACTTCAAAAGACATGAGATGATGAAGGAGCATGAGAGGAGGGAACGCTTGAAGAACATGAGCGAGGCGGATCGTAAGAAGGAAGAACAGCACTACGAGGAGATGAGGAAGAAACATGCCGACCATCCCAAAGTTAACCACCCTGTAAGCTCACTTTTTTAGTGGTGTTTATCAGCAACACAGTTGTGAAAACACTTGTATTTCTGTAGATATTTTCAACTATTTTCTGAGGTTTTTATGACCTCAGACCACTTTTTTGTTGTACGCTGAATAACATTACATTTTAAAGGCTAATTTCCTCTGAAAATATCACAAAATAAAGAAATGTTCCTCTGGGTGTGTATCTGTGCAGGGCAGTGAGGACCAGCTAAAAGAAGTCTGGCATGATGGCGATGGTATGGACCCACAAGACTTTGATCCTAAAACCTTCTTCAATATGCACGGTAAGCCGAGGCTACATACTGTGTTTCACTTCAGCGTCTAGAATCTTTGCATTATTATCATGGGGATGTTCCCACCTTAAGAGCACTTGTTTGTTTGCGTTGCAATGAATTCATGTGCAAAACACACCTGGAGCGATCTGTTGAGTCCAGTCATTTGTTCTGTTGCAGACACGAATGGAGATGGATTCTTTGATGAGAACGAGCTTGAAGCTCTCTTCACAAAAGAGGTTGTCGTTGTTTTCTGCTCTATACTCTGGCATGTTATAAAGATAATTATGTGTATGATTTAAAATACATTTGAGCTGAAAGTTTTGTTGTTTTTTTTTTTTTTTTTTAAGCTGGAGAAGGTGTACAACCCTGGAAATGAAGAGGATGATATGCTGGAGATGGAGGAAGAGAGACTGCGAATGAGAGAGCATGTTATGAAAGAGGTGAGCAACAAGTCAAAAACACTTTGGGAGTTTCATCAATGCAGCTTTTAAAAAGCCGCAACAGCTGGAGTTGAGTCAAGCTGACTGTGTGTGTAGGACACACACACACACACACACACACACACACCTATAACCAATTTTAGAGTCACAGATCAACCAGAAACATATGTTTCTAAACTGTGGGAGAAAACCCCAAAATACACAAAGAAAATGTGTGTGTTGCTGCATGCATGTTTTGTCTTTTTTCTTTTTTCCCAGGCACTCATATTTTCACCCACATTCCTTTAAATACACTTCAGTTGGAGGTTGGTCTCTGGCTCTAAATTACCTGTAGGTGTGAATGTGAGCGACTGTTTATACTGTACTGTACTCTAGACAGGAGGCCTTTGCATTGTGCACCCCGCCTTCGCTCACGGTGAGCAACGGAGTGCAACCCTGTGTTACATTATACACAGAAGATTGATGGATATTAAATAAAACACCAGCAATAACAGCATCTACAATTTACAGCATCTACAATTCCAAAGTCACTTCGACAGCCTTTTTGATCAAGATGACCATACACACTGTAAAAACGAAAGGAAAAACTGCAGAGCAGAAATATCACATGAATAAAACGCACCTCCAGCTGTCACTTAACCATCTTTAATCATCGTTCATTCCTGATCGAATACACCCAATCCGAATTTTATGGGTTTACTATTGTGCAAAGTGTAATTTCATAGTAATGCCATGTAACTAATCCCTTTTTTAAAATTCAGTGTAAATATTGAAAATAAATGTAAAAGCTCACTTAAACCTTTCATCTGTTTGACAGTGTCAGTCCGAAGAGCAGACACTGTTTTGAGCAGATGAAATAAATGTGGAACAAATGGTGTTGACATTGTATCATCAGAAGGTGGATTTCATTTAAAGCTGTTTTGTGTGTCAATATTCAGGTGGACACGAACAAAGACAGACTTGTATCAATGAGCGAATTCATTGAGGCCACAAAGAAAGAAGAGTTTCATGAAAAACGTGAATGGGAGGTAAGAGCGATAAAGTTTTCCTATTTGAACATTGATTTCAATGGGCAAAGTCATGGGCAGTTATTTTCTCGTGTGTCATAATAACTTTCGGTACTCAAATCAATCTGAGAGCTATTCTTTGGACTCTGTGGTCAATCAGTGAAACATGAGGAATCATTTTAATATTTTGAAAATAATGCTGTTTCAATTTGTCAAATGTAAAGCTGATTATCCCACGTTAACTATCTACCATCTGGGGTGAAATGGAGAGCTGCTATCATGTCTTTATATGGGAATGGGAATTATTATTCTGTAAAATAACTCGTGTGCGGCTCTACAGACTTTGGAACAAGGCCCCGTATACACTGAGGAGGAGCTGAGGCAGTTTGAGCAGCATCTGGCCAACGAGGCAAGTGACATCCACAAGAAGTCAGTGGAGCTGGAGAAACAGAGGGAGGACCTGGAAAAGAGGCAGGAAGAACTGGACGCTAAAAAGTTGGGACTAAAACAGGTGAATTGAGTTCGTAAGATGTTGCGGGTATAATCTCATCAGGAATTTATTTCCTGTTGCCTGCAGCTGCTTGGTTAATGTATCCAAATGTTACTGGATTACTGCTTACACTGACGGAGGTTATTTAAAGCAAACAGAACAAAGACGATAGTTCGGAGTACTCTCAAATGCTATTGTCAGATGTGTATTGTAACATTACGTTTTGTGCAATGTTTGTTGAATGAACGGACCTGTGCTACCTACTTTTCACATTCTTTCTTCTTTGTTCAGGCGATAGAGGACATGGAAAGGGCCAAAGCCTACGGTGGGGTAAAAGGTTAGTAAGGCCAAATTAGGTCAACTTTTTTCATTGGTTCTGTGTATTACATTTCATTTTGCCTGATTTAATCCTGAGTATTCTTAAATGTGCTGACATTAGCAGATGCAACTAATGTCATAAATCTGATAGAACATAAGATTCATGAGCGAATCAGTCATAAATATGGTCTCAACATGACAGAAACAATTTTCTCAAATCACATAGCAAATGTAATAAACTGCAGTGCAGTTCAGCTTCCTTATAAAACCAACACTAGAAATTATGTGTAAAGGAAAAACTTTTAATTGATCCCCAAAATATTATCAAAACATTTCCAGACTCTTCACTTTGTCGCATTTTCAGCCTAATGATTGAGGAATACAACTTAGATTCTGCACAATCAAGGTTGGAAATGTGTAAATGTAACAACATACCTTGATTTTATATATCTATATCTATATATATGTGTATATGTATAACCATAGTTTTATTACTTTAACTAATCATTGCAGGCTGTAACTATCCCAGTTTCTATTTTCAACATTTTCATAGTTATCAACTCAATAGACCTCATCTGTCTGTGCATTCTGTTGCAGAAGCTCCTGCAGCTGAAGCTCAACACGCACCAGTTGTACCAGGAAACATCCACTCGCCTCCGCCTGCTCACCAGCAGCATGATGTACCAGTGCCTGGACACTCTTAGCAGATTCTCCTATGTGTTTGTGTGTGTGTGTGTGTGTGCGTGTCGGTGTGTGTGTGTGTGCGAATGTGTGTGTGTGTGAGTGTTTAATGGGTCAAATTTTACATTTTGTTTTGGACTATCAAAACCTATGCCTCGAAGTCAGCAACACGTTATCGAAATATGTAAATGAAGATCTGATTTAGGTTTCAGATTCAGTGCCAGTGCCAAGCATGTCCCTCCTCTTCCTGGCCACAACCAGCTGAATCAGTGGGGCTTGTACTGTGGAGCTGGTCCAGTTTTCTCAGTGGACAATCAACCCTTTTTGTTTTTTCTCATTTTAGATCT
>OMNM01041792.1:0-21468 GCA_900302745.1 Parablennius parvicornis
CCGTCTGAACAGCCTCCCCAGAGGATTCGGTTCTTTACCTGCTCTGGAGGTTTTGGATCTCACCTACAACAACCTGAACCAGAACTCCCTGCCTGGAAACTTCTTCTACCTCAGTGAGTAAACACACATCGACACATTGAACCACCCACACACACATCCAACCAATCACACACACACACCGAACTGCACACACGTAAAACTGTCTTTCTATCGCAGCGACCCTGCGGGCTCTCTATCTGAGTGATAACGACTTCGAGTCACTTCCTGCCGACATCGGAAAGCTGATCAAGCTCCAAATAGTAAGTTCTGACTTATATTCACACTTGTAAAATTTCCCCGATGCGACGTGATGTCATCTGTGAACAACGTCAGCAGCAGGTAGTCAAGAGCACCAGCGATGACTGCAGTGCTACATGCTAAATGCTAGATATTCGACTCTGAACATGAATAAAGCATGACTGATAATAGTATTAACATTGAGATGGCACGCAGCGAGCTCAGCCTCCAGTCTACAGCAGCGTGGCGTCTTAAGAGACGCTATGCTGCTGTAGACTGAACCTGCTGGAGGTGACGTAGCGTCAACAGGAGGTGGAGGTGGTTCACAGCATTGCATAGCCTTCACGTATCGTTTGCACATGGAGTAAAATTTAGATTTAATTGTTTTTAATAAGTAAAGTAAGTAAACTGGTATCCGTACTTGTCGTTTGCAAGTAGCTAAAGGATAGTACTCGTACTCGTACTCGTACTCTAAAGCTGTGGTGTCTGTGTTTCTCTAGATTAATGTATTAAAAGTAGTGCTGTCAAAAATAACACGTAAATGTAATTAATTGATTTGAATCGTTTAACTCGGTAAAGAAATTTAATGTAAATAATGCTGTTTTGTTTATGTCTGGGTTTTTTTCCATTTTTTTTTTTACTCTCTCACGGAGCAGCCGAATGTGCAGCGTCAATTAGCGCATCACCGTGACCACAGAGCAGCACCCTGCCGAGTGGAATAATATCAAGGCAGAAAGTTTTGAACTTTGTTTTAGAAATTCTGAAATTCTCAAAGTGGTGGACCTTCACTCTCAAAACCCAGACTCAAGTTAGGTGTTTATTTATTAATGAATGAATGTTTGTAATTTTTTGCTAATCTTGGAGAGAAACAGCATTCACACAAAGCTAAAAGGACATTATAAGAGTCTTTGAATTTAAATATAGTGTCTGTGTGTTGAGTCCACATTAATTCTGTGGTTTTCCATGAATAAATATCCATTACAATCTTCAGGCTTCCTTTGAAAAACAGTGCAAGTAATTGCAATTAATTACAGAAATTGTGCAATTAGTAGTTACATTTTTTTTTTTTTTTTTTACTCGATTGACGGCACTGATTGAAGTTTAGCTTTACTGGTTGGAATCAAATTGTCCCATCTCGCTCCTGAATTACAATGTACTGAACTTTGGTGTTTATTATTCTAGCAGCAGTATCACTAAATCTGAGCTATTCCAAGCTCTAAAAAAAACAACTCACTGGATTAAAAATAAAAAATGTTCAGACTCATATGGTCACTTGTTTTTGTTTTAAACAGTTAACTTTTTTTTGTGTGTTTAAGTTTTAGTTTGTTTGGACCCACCTCGCTCCTGAATTACAATGTACTGAACACTGTGTATTATTGTAGCACCAGTAAGGTGAGTAAGAAATGGATAATAAATTAAGTCGGACATGATAAACGAGTCATTTGACCGAGGTTATTCAATTTCACTCATAGTGTAGAAACAATTCTAACAACCTGCATGAATCGGGGTAATAATGCACTGCTGGGTGACCAAATGATAACACAAACACAACACATATTTACAGGTAGCCCAGGCAAAACGTCCTGGAAAATGCCATCCCATAAATCCTTGTGTGACCCCACAGCTCTCACTACATTCTAATAAAAAATGAAATAAGGATGAGAACTTGAAGGAAAAGGTGACAGTAAGAATAAAAGTAACCAATTAAAATTTAGAATCAGAATAATCGCTGGACTCCTATGATTAATTTTGATTGTTTTTGATTAAATATTAATATTTAATCTATATTAAATGTGTTTCATTTTGCATGAGCAAACAGACCCAGGAAAGAAGGGAATATATCTGCACTTAATGTGTTTATTAAACAACAGTTCATGTTAACAAAAACTTTTTGGAAAACAAGCATTTATCCTCATTAAAGTTCCTGTTCAGCAACTTCTAAGACAAACTAACTTGTTGACATTGTTCATTGTCTCATTTACAATGTTGCTGAGAAGAGTCGTCAGAATCCAGACTAACGTGTGCTTTGAGTTAATGTGGCAGTTTCAGCTGTCCTTTATGAAGGTGTCATTGGTGAAAAAGGTTTGAGCACATATAAAAGTGGAATTTGTAGTGGTGCACTGTGAGTTGTGTAGAGAATTGTTTGGTGTACCTGGAGAATGATTTGTAGTTGAAGAAAACAGTCTGTGACCTGTGTGGAAGAACCTCACATTGATTCAGGAGCACAAAGGTTTTTCACCAGATTTACTGCAACGATTGCAAGAAAAATGAGAGCATGGCAGTTTTTGGAATCTGTGACTTGTAAAACAGAATGTGTGCACCTGTAATTAAGAAGTTGTGAATGTGTAAGTGTGGTGTATTTGTGGAGAGAAAATAATTCTCCAGCCACACAAAAAAGGTCTACAGGTACACGATTCACAGTACTTTATTACAAATCCCACTTTTACAAGTGTTCAAACCTTTTTCACCAATAATACCTCTATAGTCCTTCTGTGCTGCAGGATTAATTGCATTAACATTTTGGATCCAATTAATCATGATGATAGATCAATTCACGTTATCACATTAATTTTGACAGCCCTAAGTAAAAGCTGTAGGCGGCGTGTGGCCAGCGTGTAGGCGGCGTGTACGCAGCGTATGGCCAGCGTGTAGGCGGCGTGTACGCAGCGTGTGGCCAGTGTGTGGGCGGCGTGTAGGCGGCGTGTAGGCAGCTTGGGTAACATGTCCTGGTTGCTCCTTGTCTTCAGTTGAGCCTTCGAGATAACGATCTGGTGTCGCTGCCCAAGGAAATCGGAGAGTTGGCTCAACTCAAAGAGCTCCACATCCAGGGCAACAGACTGACCGTCCTGCCCCCGGAGCTCGGTATTGAACACACACACACACTCTTATAATAAAACCTCTGGATACCACTGAAAAACCCCTGACACTTTCAGCAAAATGTGTGTGTGCAGGTAACCTGGACCTAACGGGTCCGAAGCAGGTGTTTAAAGCGGAGAATAATCCCTGGGTCACTCCCATCGCAGACCAGTTCCAGCTGGGAGTTTCTCACGTGTTTGAATACGTTCGCTCGGAGACATACAAGTAGTAAGTACTGACACATTATTACAGACTTCTCAAGGCTTTAATGCTTCCTTTGGTTTCTGCAATTTCTCACTTGTGGGACTAATAAAGGTTTTGTCTTACTGTGGTGAGACAACTGCAGTTTCACCCGATTCTGATGTTTTTGAATTTAATGGTGTGAATCAACAACAACTACAGGTGGGACACTGTCAGAATTAGAATACTCCACTTGATAAAACTCTTCTGTGCCACTAAAAGCAAAATATTTCAGGTGATTTAAATTAAACTTTTATCACCATATATTCTTTAATTTCTTAAAGAAGTTCTAAAGCTTCACGTAGCTCTGAAATCCAGCCATTGTTTGCTCCTGAAGTGGAGAAGGGAAGAATTTGGAGAGGTGTTGAAGCCTGCTGCTATTAATTCTTTGCTACAGACAGCTGCAAATACTGCAAATCCTCTGTGTGAATGCTGTAAAGTGCTGCGCTGAAGCATGCTGTGGAACTGATCCGAGCACTGTCACCCCACTCCATGCCTGCATACTTGGAGGAGCTTTATCAGCATCTTTACTTGTGTTGCTCATGAAGGATAACGGCACAAGTATTTTGCTTTTGTCTTTCCAGGCAAGTAGGCTTTCAAAACATTTTTAATACCTTTGAAATATTTGAACAGTGTCCGTCCCTCTTTGTGGAAACCTCATCTGGAGGTATTGCATGACGTGTCTTCTATCAGCTGGTGTTCAACACAAAACATGTCAAAGGTATCGAAACACCGACTTACCTGAGAAGACTGAAGCAACATACTTTTGAACAGACAAAAAGCATAATGAATTTTATAGAAGGATAACAGCACAAATCACTGCAGAATCCTGGCTTTGATCGAACTAATCCAAACCATGACTGTCTTTCTGTGAAAGTGGTGTGTTGTTGGAGCCAGTTATCATCAAATGTAGATGAATGAAAACGTGAGTAGAGGATGAGTGCAGGAGTTCTTTAGTGTTGATGAAACATTTCACTTTATCTCTGGTGAGATACTTTAAAATGACACAAGAGCAACTGACACAAGGCCTCAAAATGACCTCACTTGAATCGTTTTTCTCAGATTGAACGTAGTTCAGACCTCTTGACTCTTTGTGACTCCTAAACTTCTTTCTGTAGGCTTCTAGCACACACAATTAACACACATTGCATTGGAATTCTTCTTCTTTCTAAATTATTTCCATTTAGAAACTATGTAATTCATTTAAATATATCTCCTGATTTCACTTTACTACCATCCTTTAAAGCCATGATCTCTCCACACATCACTTGTTGTCCAGTTCATCTCAAACACTGTGATCTCTCGTGAATCAGCATCTAAAGGTCCTGGACACAAAACCAAATCATTCCTTCACTGGAATATTCTCAGCAGTTTTGACCATTAAATCTTATATACACATTTAAGAACCATCTTCTACTGCCATTGAAAATATTCATTAAACCTTACTCTGAAACAAACAACCAGAACATTCCGTTCTATCAAACTGTAGACTACCGTCTGTGAAAAGCTAATATAAATTAAGCTTGATTGATTGATTGATTGATTGGATCCAGCTTGAAGACGGCCTGAAGTGTCTGCAGACTGGAACCTTTTTTCTAAACCTAAAACTCACATCAAAGAAAACCAGCTGTGTTCATTTAAGTTGAAGTTTTTCCATTGCATTTCGTGTATAATCTAGCAGCATACGATTTTTAGTATTCTATATGAATTTTAGGAAACCTGGTAGTGAATATGAATGGTTGTTATTACTAAATTTGAAATTGGATTAATAGTCTTACTAACGTTACTGTTGTCTATATTTGTAATGTGTATTTTAATGTGGTACTCATGCCCTAGAACTGCAGATGAAAACTAGCAACAAGCATATTTTCTTTAAGATTAATGTATTTTGTACTTGGTCCCTGACAAATCAAGTAAAATAAATAAACTCAGTACGTCCTGCTCCAAGACATCTTCTATGGAGAGAGATTAAAGGTTGATGATCAACTACCAACTAATGAAGCTCAATGTTCAACACAATTTTTAAAATAAGAGACAAACTTTTGTCTGCAGTTTTCTGTCAGTATTCATACTACGACTGATATACAAGTTATAGATGCAAATCTTCGACAGCAGCCTTGCTAAAGGAGTTTTAAAGACGACGATAAAAAAACAAGGATTGTACGATGCATTTTGAACCAGATTATTAAGATGCAGTGACAAAGTGTCTTCTTAAATATAGTTTATGTGTTCGTAGCCCCACACATTGATCACTGGTCACACACATACTGACGGCATCTACGTATAGGAAAGCTCAAATCCATCTGGCTGCTGGGAGAGTTTGAGTCTGACCTCCCTGTTGGAGAAGAGATGTTACTGAATATTCCCCCTCTGAGTGTGAATGACACCATATGTGCCGACTGGAAACTTCTTACAAAGGATGTGTAACATCACCACACACACACACACACACACAGGCATGCACACACACACACTGTGGACAGGTGTTAATGTCTTCACAGCTTCATTTACACCTGACTAAATGTCCTTCACCTCCTCACTGTGTCACCACACACATCTGTCTTCACGCCTGCTTTCTGTCTAATGAAAGAACAAATGAAATGGTGGTGATGATGATGATACTGTGGCTTCTTCCTATGCAGCCTTCAAAGAAACTGTGTCTTAATGACAGTGGAGAAATGGATGAAACAGCAGGAAGGCTGTTTGCATGTGTTAAGTTTATTTATCACAGGAAATCTGGAAATGAATGGATTATCTGCCTGTCATATATCTGTCATCTTCATCAGCAGAACTTCAAGGAAAGGAACTTCACCAACACATGATGTGCAGTATCCTGACACAGGATACCACACAAAGCGTGATACCAAGTATTATACTATAATCATAGTATTATACTATAATCATAGTATTATACTATAATAATAGTATTATACCAATATTGTAACTCTCTTCTGCTTTGTCACTGGTGATGTGATGATGTTTTTTTTATCCAGACTATTGAAATACCACATTGTTCCCATTTAATTGTAGCTTCCTCCTCCAGGCTGGTTTGGAGCTGCTGGTTCTTCCGCTTGTTCCGTTTGAGGTTATTGGTTCCTCTAGATGTGTTTTGGCTCCATTAGGCCTCAGATTTATCTCACTTGACAAAAAAAGACTTCACTTTGACTTTTATTGATGTTGTATCAAAGTTTTAATTCATTTGTGGTGTGTTGCATGTGAGATTGACTTCATTGGTGGATAAAGGTCGATAAACACGTCATGGTGTTCCCACTGTAGTGCTGAATTATGTCAGCTGAACAAAGAATGTTCACTATGTCGTATAGACTTTATTTTTTCTATTTAAAGGAGTCGGTGATATGATCTGATGTGCGGTCAGGACTGGTGACTGGAGCCGTTTACACCAGGGTGTCCGCGGGGTCTTAAAAAGTATTAAAAGATGATAAATCAATTGTGGGAAAATTAAGGCCCTTAAAAGTATTAAAGTGTTAATCGCGAGGCTATCAGGTATTCATTTTTATATGCTTTGACTCGGTTGCGTTCTCGGAGTCTTGCGCGTACGGATGCAACGTCGTCACGTGACAGCGAATATTCGAGAAGACGAGAAGAAAATAAAAAGGCAGCGTATGTTTGTCCGCCAAACGCTCTGATTGGTCGAGCGTGGTGACACCACTCACTATTCTTTTTACTGCTGTAGTACACAGGCGAGCACCGGCTGGCCGCGGTGACGGTCAGCGCCGCTCCGCAACTTCTGTGTCTCTCACCTGAAACACGGAAGTTGCGGACCGGCGCTGACCACCTTGTGCTGCCAGAGTGCGCTCCAGTGCCGGGGCGACGTCACCGCGGTCGGTGTCGTGCCAAAGTAGTTACCCCTGATAGAAATTGAATTCCCTGCTGCAGGAGCGCGCATGCATTTGGAAGGGCGGAGCTACAATGTGTTTAGATATCAGTGTCGCTTACTAATAAAACTGAATGGGGATTGTTACGATCACACTTTGATTGTCAAATATGTCATTAAACTGCGGTTAGCATCGTACTTTAAGCAGCATTTAATAAGTTCTTGTTTTCCACTAGTTGGCCTTGAATAACTGTTCTTACTTGTGACTGATTGGAATGTCACCTGCCTCTAGTTTAATCATACTTTTGATTTTTATTCCTTCTCAGCTTACCTCATTTCTGTTGAATTGTCAACTACAACTGTTAAAGATGTGTTGCTGACAACAGCTTGAAGTGGCGATGAGATCTTAATTTCTTTTGAAAGGTTTTTAAAAAAGTCTTGTAAAGATATCTAAATTAACCAGGATTCCTAAATATATCCTGCACACATGATTGAAACGCATTGTTTTTGCTTTAATTTCGGAAAAGTTGGACGTTTACACAACAACGATTTGAAAATGTCTGTTTACAGCATGCCCAGTAGCAGCGTTTCTTTCATCTACATGAAGACTGAACATTTTCCACAAAGTATCTTTTTTTGCCTCTTGACACGGAAATTAAGCTGAAGAGTTTCAAAAGTTCCATCTTGGCAGTTGTTTCCAAAAGTTGTGTTTTCAGTGGCTCTGAACACTGTACCCAAAACGCAAGAAAAGTTTAGCGTTTTCACTTGAAATTGTTGCCATGGAAACACATCCTGCCACTCTTGGAAGGTTTCAGCAGGGCCTCAACCCCTCTGGTGAAAGTACCGTAATTGCCGGAATACAAGCCGTAGCTTTTTTCAAGCGCGCTGATCCCTTCGGCTTATAATAAGGTGCGCATTATATATGTATTTTACGGTAATAGGCTTCATGCCGCCACCTTCTACTTTCATATTTAGATACATGCTGTTTGAGCCCCTCTGCTTCTGCAAATCCTGCCCTAAACATGATATTTCTGCTCTTCATGAAGGCCGTGAAAGGTGCGTAAAGCTACACGCACGCACGTGATGGCTGCCACTGCCCACACACATACACACACACACACACACACACAGCGCTGTGCTCCTGCGGCTTATATATGTACTTTTTTTTTCTCCAAGTGTGGCTTATTTTCAGGTGCGCTCTATAGTGCGGGAATTACAGTAAGTAAGAAAGTAAAGAAAGTTTCCAGAGTTCACTGAATACAAACTGCCTTTAACTTCAGCTGAAAAATGTTCCCTTTCCGAAGTCTCCTCTTGGTAAGATAACATTGATGAAGGCTCCAGATGGAATTTATTTGGTGCAAAATGACTGTTTGGTCATAAAATTTGAACAGTTTGGAAAGAAAAGGCCTTCACAGGTGGTACGCCACTTCAACTCCTGAAGTTACTATTCATTATTTCACATCAAGTTTCCAAATATATTGTTTGTGGATACAGAATTGAGTATATAGTTTTATGACTTGTTTGAACGTAGAAACGTAAACATGCCACCCAACGTGGCCGATGTTTTGTTGAATCATTTTGAGATCAGATTTTACTGGCTCTATAAACATTGTTATAATACTGCTGAAACAGCACAACACTTTCTGAATAATTATCATGAAAGAGTTTTTCTGCCTTTGGCTGTCACGGATCATCGCAAGGATCTTTCCTCTTCTCTTCTGGTCCCATGCTCAGGCCTTCCTCCAGCCCTCCCCACCCTCCTCCTGCTCACTGTTTCTTCTCTAAAGTCTCTGCTTGGAAAGGAAACTACTAAATTGGTTGGCAGTGCTGCTGAAGATGAGGTGGCTGCAGGAGGAAGCCCCATCAGATCAATGGCCTTTGGCCTCCTGCACATTTATCACACACACTATCACATATTTTTAAAAAACTTTTTTCCCACACATACAGGCAAAGGAGAGCAAACACTCAACTTTTCTTGTCTTTGCGCTCCAAAGCATGGGTGCATGCCCCTACACACAGAACTTTTCTGTGATTAATTAAGCCGTGTGGAATAGCAGAACTCCATAAAGACATCATCAGGAATCTGAATCTATTCGCCTCTCCTCTGCCTTTAATTGGCTTTAACAGTTCATCACCAGAGCTACACACACACACACACACACACACACACACACACACCCACACTCCCTCCCCCTAGTAAATGGGAAATCTTTATTTTGATTCGTAGCAAGAAATGTTAATGGTTGGTTTTGCTTGTAAAAATGCGTAATGAAACCTGTGTGTCCGTGGTGTGTGTGTGTGTGTGTGTGCGCGCGCTCTCGGGTTGTGGCCTCTCCAGCTCTTGAAGGAGGAGAAATGAGAGTACTCAGCAGCCTCTGGGACTACATGTCTGCCGTTGGTCTTTCCGGTGTCATGGATTTCTGCTGAGATTCCAACTGCAGGAAACGTTCAGTAGTTTCACATTTTACACTCTGAATGTGGAGGCTGAAGGGATGAAGAGGAGAAGAGAGCTGGTTGATGCTGCATTGAAGAATAAAATGTACGTGTGTGTATGAATGTCCACACAAATAAAGTTAGATAAAAGAATTCCAGGAGTTTGGTTCTGGCGCAGCCTGAAGAGAAAAGGCTGCATGTGCTTTCGAGGACAGTGCAGAGAGCAGCGGCGCTCCCGGTGGACGGTGGAGGGATTCTGGGGTCAGAACATAACAAACGTGGTGAGATTCTGTTGTTGGTTTTGGGACCTTTAATAATTGCAGTAATTTTAAAAGTAAAATAACACAAATTGGAACCTAACTTGATGCATTTGGTGGTGCACTTTCAACTCACTGGATGAGCAGTGTGAATGTTGGTTTCTGTTGGTAATGAATGTGATGATTATCATGAATAAAACCACCAGTAAATATTGGCCCTCATCCGTTGGGCTGCGTTATTTGTCCCTCTTCACTTGGATTGAATTTTCTCTGGATGACACAGTGACTGATCATTCCCTGTGTACTTGTCCTCTTCCCTATAGATCCTTCTTACCTTCTCTCATCAATCACTGCTGTCCACCCTCAATTATGCAAACATTAACTTGTTATGACGGCACCAAGTGTGCTGCTCTGGTCACTTATTGACTCCATGAATAATCACTTTTCTTAAAATCTGCTCGTCCTTCCAGTTCTGGTGTCCTCCAGCAGCCTCCGTTTGTGTGCTCCTGATTGACCTACAGCTACAAATATCAAATATCTTTGAAATTGCATTTTAAATGTAGATTACTTTAAAAACTAGAAAGGGTATTTTTATGTAAGTAACCAAGCGATGAGACAAAGCCAAAACATTCTGTTCGTGTGTTCAGTTCTTGACTTTTTTGGAGTCGGTTTTAGTTACTGAAAACTCCACTGAGTTTTTTTTGTCATTTTATTTTCTTTTTCATTTCATTCACTCTTGAAAAACAAATTGTTGTTTTCTGTGGGGACCGGACATAAGCCACACCCTGTGAAGAGGTGGATGTATAATTTATGTATAGTAATGTTGAGGTACTGTACATTTTTCAGAAATACATTGGTTGGTTCATCTCCTACACCTCTTTATCCAGTTCAAGAAACACGCTGTCAGGGCACGTTCACAGTTCCCCGTTTGATCCGGACCAGAGTCTCTTCTGGGATTTTCTGGGAAAGTCTGCTTGTTGTGGGCGTCTGTGAAGGGTCCCCTGAACTCTGAGCCAGATCTAATAAGCAGTCTCTGGTCCTCTTGAATATGTTGGTCTTGGTTCTCATGCAAGCAGACTTTCCAGCGGGCGGGAGAAGATGTGATGTAGAAGGCAGTGCATTCTGGGTAGCGAACAAATAAAGTAATCGTGCAAATTTTTAGAAGCGGACACAGAATGAAAAAGTTGGAAAATATCTCGTCAGCAGACTCTCATTGATATCTGGTCTGAAGACTTTATCACATTTGTTTGTAGCTACCTGTTAGCAATGAGCTAACTAGCCTGGCCACCATGGGCTGTATTTTTTTAATTACTGTCTTTATTTGCTTTAAAATTGAGATTGTTTAGATTGGGAGATGGAGAATCTCCTCACACAAGCACCCAGTCGGCTCTGGCACATTGTGCAGTCAGCATGCTCAGGTCCTGTAGCCACAAAATTTGGGCAATGCGCTCTCAACTGCAGCGGGGTCGGAGTGACAGTCGCACGTGGAGGTGGATGATGATTTTGACGTCATGCATAAATGCAAGCATGAGGAGGTCTTTAGGCTCAAGTCTCTGTTTTGATTATTTGTGGCTTGATTTGGAAACAAAAGATGAATGACTTGAGACTTGACTTGGAAGTTAAACGAGGGATTTGACTTGACAGACACGTTGACTTTAATATAAATATTAAGATAATATCCATGTGACCAAGCGACTCCGTCACGGAAGGGGCAGCGAGTGTCACGAGTGTCACGCAGGCAGCGGAGAGCCTCGGTTAGTGACGGCGCAGCCACACACACACACAGGAACTCTGTCAGAGGCTGCACACAACGCTACTCGCATTTCCTCACTCCCCTCTGTATTTGTCATGACATCATTCATTGAACTCATCTTCCTCTCCCCAACTGTTAGCATAGTCAGCCAGGGGTGCACACTTGCATTCTACAGCCAATCAGAGGATGGGATTTTGTTCCACAGTCAATTAGAGGAGAGGAAGGAGGGCTGACAAACCAGGAAGAATGAAAGGACTAAACACTCATTTCCTCAGCTTCATTTCAGAGTTCATTTATTGATGTGGTTAAAAATAGAAATCTACATTGAATGGTACCTAAATCACCGTTTCTGCTGTGGTTAATTTAAAAATATATTTACTGAATCGAATCATCCTGTGGTAATGAGGCTGCATGGACTGCTGCATTGGGAGAAATCCAATCTGCAAGCATGCAAACAAGCTACTAACTTTTAATGTACTGGACTTTAATCTGAGGTAATAACTCAAGGGCTTTTTATCCAGACGTATCTACAGATTGAGTTCATTTACACCTAAAGGTAAGAGTTTGCAAGAGTCAGTCCTGCAGTTTGCACATTAACCATGTGCTCCAGACAAGAGAAAGCATTAAAGCCGGCACACACTACAGGATAACAGGGCTGATTTTAGTTCCGATTTCCTCGGCAGCACAGGTCTGATCGTCGAATGTCTGCAACAACAATCGTGTCAGATTTTCCTGTGGTGTGTTAAGAGAGATTTTATCCGGTCCGATCCTCTCTGAAGGTTTCGGAGGGAGAGATGGTAGATAATGAATATGTTCAATTTTTGCAAGGAGAAATCCTGATGTGTGTGTTCTGCTCTGAGAGGAGCCGAGCAGCACGGTGTGTGACGTCATGTGAACCGGTATGAAAGAAAAGCAGCTGAAAGAAACGCTGCTGCTGCAGCCAAAGCCGGAAAGTTCCAGACTTGTTAACGTGTGACTTCATGAGATTCTATGATATTAATTCATTGGACAATATAAGCAGACATGCACGGCCCTGTGATCACTCTGTTTCACTTTATTATTCCTCACTGCTCTTATTTAACATCATACTTTCCATCAGTTTTGTTTTTTTTTACGCTGTTTCCCCCGTGTGAGTGTGTTTCCTGTTGGAATATTAACTCGTCAACGTGACGGAAGAATAGATGTGCGCTCCATATATCCATGTTTCTGTAGTTATATCAAACGTGACCATCATTATTAACCTCATTATTACAGATCAACCCTTGTGGAGATAAACAGACTTGGAACAAGTCAAGAAAATATACAAAAACATCCTTTAAAGCCTCAGTGACCAAAATTTATTTTATTATGTTAAAAAGAATGTTCTAAAAACGCTGTCTCCGCTCTGCTGCACTCTGAGTAATCCATCTGGGCAGGACAATCTAATTATTCTAAATATCGGCAGGTCATTTTATGAGAAATCTGATTGGTCAGGAGATGATGCCTTCATTCTCTGTTCTGCATTTAAAAAATAGGATACCGGGGTGATTTGTCCCATAACAAGTGAATCTGCTTCACAGTATCACAAATCCCAGAGTTAATCATGAAGCTAAGTAGATAAGATAAAGCCAGAGTTAATCCTGAAGTTGCCTGGATAAGATAAACCCAGAGTTAATCCTGATTGACCTGGATAAGATAAACCCAGAGTTAATCCCGAAGTTATCCTAATAAAAGAAAACCAGTTAATCCTGAAGTTACCTTGCTAAAAGAAAACCAGAGTTAATCCTGAAGTTACCTAGATAAGATAAACCCAGAGTTAATTCTGAAGTTACCTCAATAAAATAAAGTCCTGAGTTGAAATATCATCCGAGGTTGATTTGTGACAACATGTTTGTTTACTTCTACAAGCTGTGTTTTACACTGAAGTCACATTTGACTACACAAGATTTGGAATATTGAGTGTGACGAGCATAGAGCTATATATGTAGTTTTATAGAAGTCTATGATGCAGAGCTGATACTCTGCTGAAGGATCGGTTAGTGTGTGGTGAGCTCCATTTTCAAACCACACTATCAGATCAGACGAGGAAGATCTTGTGCGATCTGTCTTTTATGATCCTCGAGTGTCTCTTGATCTGTGAAGATCTGAAGAATCCTGGAGTGTGTGCCAGGCTTTAGTCTGACAAGGAAAAGCCACCTCGACCAGAACCGCTCGCTCCAGAGAGATACAGGACCTCATTGAGGAGATGACACAAAGCCTCAGAGAATTCAAAGAGGAGTTTAAAAAGGAAATTAACCAAAAGGTGTAAAATCTATGACACAGCAGTAAAACAGCAGCAGCAAGATATGGTGGAGGACCACAGAGTTGTAAGAGTGGATCACCGAAACGAGAGAAGCCATCGTCACTCTAACAAAACGACAAACCAAACTACAGGAGAAGTTAACTGAAGTCCAGGGACGTGGTAGATGGTGCAACTTGAGGATTTAAAATGTGGCTGAACAGGACAATGAATCTGTACCAACAGTAGTGAAAGGACTCCCGCGATGAGAGCTGGCGTTACCAGAGGGCCTCGAACTGCACATCCACCGAGCAGACGGAGCTTCAGTAAGAAACCCCCACCGGGAGCCGCCTCCAGGTCTACTGTCCTCAACTTCTTCGAATATGAGACTGAAGAGAACATCCTGGCCAAGGCTTGGAAAAAGAAAATACAAGTGGACTGCAAACCAATATTCTTCGACCACGACTACCCCACAGAAGTGATGAAGAAACTTAAATCTTACTGTGAAATTTAAAAGAAACAAAGACAACATCCTCCTCTTCTGGGCAGAGTACGGATCCACTAGCCAGACGGACCAGGATCTACTGCTGAGGATATGAGGAGGATCCAGGATCTACTGCTGAGGACATGAGGAGGATCCAGGATCTACTGCTGAGGACATGAGGAGGATCCAGGATCTACTGCTGAGGACATGAGGAGGATCCAGGATCTACTGCTGAGGACATGAGGAGGATCCAGGATCTACTGCTGAGGACGATCCAGAACTGCATCTTTATTTTCTTAAGCAAGGCTGCTTATTCTGTGACTTAATTAAAATGAAAAAGAAAATGACAATTAAGACTTAATTTTCGAAAGACAGTCCAGATGGTGACCGAAATTCATTTTAACACTGACCAGAGGAAATAAAGCGTGAAGAAGAAACACAACTCATCGATGGGCACAGACCAAAAGTGGAAATCTCCTCCTTAGCCTTTGCCAGTGTTAGCTGCAGGGGCTAATTAGCTCGTAGCTAATGAGTTGTCAAAAGCAGCGCCTATGTAACGTTCCTCGCTACTCCGTCCTCGTCCTCACTACTCCTCGTCTGACCAATATATTGTGTCACTGTAAGAGGGACTAAATCAAAGTTGCAAAAAAAAAAAAAATAGAAGAAGAAGAAGCAAAGACGGACATGTTTTTTATGGTTGGCTTTGAGGGGGCGACACTAACTCCTGCCTCCAGTTATTTTCCTAAAGAGCCATTAGCCTAGATCAGGGGTGTCCAAACTCGGTCCTCGAGGGCCGGCGTCCTTCAGGTTTTAGCTCTCTCCCTGCTCCAGCATACCTGAATCTAATGATGATGTCATCACTAAGGTTATGAAAAAGCCCAATAACGAGCCTCCTATTGAAATCAGCTGTGTTGCAACTGGGAGAGACAGAAACCAGGCAGGACACCGGCCCTCCAGGACCGAGCTTGGACACCCCTGACTTAGAAGTTTACCCTGGTTAAATACCACAGTCTAGAAACCCGTTTGAGCTCAGTTGGTGACTGTGATGTCCTGTGTGTCTTACTGTGTTTGTCCTGGGAAGGACAGCTGTCCAGGTGGAACCTGACTCCACACGCTGGGATCAGATCCAGTGACCTTTCACCCTGAACTGGATAAAGCTTCATAGACTTGAACTATTGTCAGGATGACTGTTAATGTTGAACAAAAACATGACTAACGCTTATAAAAGTATTTAGAAATTCTTACTGTTTGATATAATTTTCTTTCTTTTTTTGTTTGCTGAGCTTTTTATTACTGCTCATGAACGACACTGCAAACGGTTGTGAAGCTGTTGAGACCGACGTGAACATGTGGGATACTGATTTTTAAGAGCATAGAATATTGAATATTGTTAGAATATATGTTGCATATTCAGTATATGTTGCTAACTGCAAAAGGCTAATTCTTGACAAATATCTCTTTATTCTGGTCAATTGTCGTCTCCCAACCACTTTTGTTATGCTGCCTTTGCTATTTTCACGTTTCCACTTCTAATGGATTTTGTTTACTTTTCTAATAGAGTTAGCAGAAGATGTCCCATCAGTCAAAAAAATGATCCAGCAAACTACGTCTCAAGCAAGCAAGTTGTTGCAGTCCCCCAGCCATGACTACAATAAGTTAGAGGTGAGCAAGATTTCCCTGAGGGGTCGGGGTCCTCACATAATGCTTTTTCTTTGAATGGTTTCTCGGGTGTATTCCTCAGCAGCAATTCAAAAGGGAAAAATCTTCACTTAATAACAATTATCTTTCCATTGTTTTGTTGCTGCTGTAACTTCTGCAGTACATTGACCAATAATAACTAATGTACTGGGTCATGTGGGACATTTCCTTGCTGTGCAGGATTCCATCAATCAGTTAATGACCATGGAGACGATCATTACCCGAGCTCGGTCGCTCAAAGCCAAGTTTGCTGTCGCTGAAGAAGACAAGGCAGTGGACACCGATGAAATGGAAAAGTAAACTCGTCATACATACTTGTGTGTGTCTTGTGTGTGTGTATTAGGGCTGGGCAAGTCAACGCGCTATTTTTGCGTTCACTAATTATATAATTATCTCCGACAATTATTTTATCTTGAATTAATGTGGTTCTTATTATTTATTTTCTCATTGTAAAAGTCTGTTGCTCACTGGCTTTTATTTGAAAATTCCATTGTGGGCGAGTCTCGTATGTTACTTCCTGCTGAGCACAATTGCAGCGGCTCTTATAGGAAAGAAGAAACAGTCGGAAAAGAATTGGCGGATAAGATGACATGGACAGAAGTACTGAACTTTTACATGGCCATTTTCATTTTAAAGTTCTTCAAGACAGCTCAGTCGACAAAGCCAAAGTTATTTCCTCACTTCTCGGATATATGTGATATCCCAGAATTACTTAAATACCCAAACTATTAAGGATAGTGCAGTAAAAATACTTTCTAGTATAAATCATGCCCCACTGGTCTGTGTGTTTTTGGTCACTGACACTGCTGAATGGTAGGAAATGGAGGGCACTGAGGGGAGGGAGGGCTAATGATGGCCTAATGATGGACGGAGGGTTTCAGACAGCTTCATGTTGAAAACCCTGCTGGTATCGTGCCAGAGTATTAAGATTTGTGGACTGGGAGATATTATGACAATGTATTTAAAAAATGGTTTACAACAGATTTAATCGACTCTTTTATCCACAAGAGAGCATTCCAGAGTTTTGAAGTTAAAAAAAAAAAAAAAACATGGTTCAGACTTATGGGATTTCTATAGACACCTGTAGGTCAGACACTATTGTAACCAAAACCTAAATTAAGCTTTAGGAAAAAGCCAGTCAGGATTTCTACAGGTATTTTTTTTATCTCTATTCAGAAATGGGAAGAAGAACATAATATCTAGAATATAAAGAAGGTGATGGCATCCAACAGTCTTCAAACGGCAACACAGAATATGTTCAGAATGTAGGGAAATGTGTTGGTGGGGGTGAGGTAAACATGGTTAACTGCATTGAACTTCAACTGAGGCTAACGCATGGCGAGAGTTCTGTTGGAAAGATATAGTGAGGTTTCTTGTTAACTAACTCAGAAAATACATTACGGTCATGACTATAGCTTGTTTGAGATTTTTTGAGAATCATGAAGCTCACCACTTTAATATGTTCTGTACAGAAGCTCCATCTAAAAGCTGCTTTTTAACCTAAATGTTAAAATATTTCAGTATTTTGTGTTTTATTAAAAAAGAAATGTTTCCTGAACAATTGAAAAAGTTGAAGTAGTTGTAACATTACATATCTTCTCTGAAATAACTTGGTTTCTACGTTTGTCCAGGTTCGTCCGCTCGCTGCTAGAAGAACCAGAAGTGGTTGTGAACGGCGCCGGCAAAGGAGCTGCAGGCAGCATCATCCACAGACTCTTCATCAATGCTCAGAGAGTAAGCAGCTACTACCCATTATCAGTGCTACTGCTGCTATGTGTCTTTTTATGAGTGGTGCTTCCAAGTCAAATGAAATTCTAGTCTGTTCGTGATCTACAGACTTTCAGTTGGGACAAACTCTACACCTCCAATCCAAATCCAGCCTGCAGAGCATCCGTGCCCTGAAATAAAAGTGCATGTTGCCTCTCAGCACCAAGTGACCATAAACTCATTGTCCCAAGCTGCTAATAATATATTAATGTTGCATTTGATTTGGAAGTATCTTTCAGGATACCCAAGAATATTAAACATAGTTTCTCACATCAATGTTCATCCATCCATTCTCTACCGCTTATCCGGGGCCGGGTCGCGGAGGCAGCAGTCTTAGTAGAGATGCCCAGACTTCCCTCGCCCCAGACACTTCCTCCAGTTCTTCTGGTGGGACGCCAAGGCGTTCCCAGGCCAGTCGAGAGACATAGTCCCTCCAGCGTGTCCTAGGTCTGAACGTCCTAGGTCGAATGCCTTCTCCAGATCCACAAAACACATGTGGACTGGTTGGGCAAACTCCCATGAACCCTCGAGCACCTGGTGGAGAGTGTAGAGCTGGTCCAGTGTTCCACGACCGGGACGAAAACCGCATTGTTCCTCTTGAATCCGAGGTTCAACCAACGGCCAGATCCTCCTCTCCAGTACCCTGGAATAGACTTTCCCGGGGAGGCTGAGGAGTGTGATCCCCCTGTAGTTGGAACACACCCTCCGATCCCCCTTCTTGAAAAGAGGGACCACCACCCCGGTCTGCCAGTCCAAAGGCACTGTCCCCGACCGCCACACAATGTTGCAGAGATGTGTCAGCCATGACAGTCCCTGCACATCCAGAGACTTAAGGAACTCAGGACGGATTTAATCCTCTCCCGGTGCCTTGCCACCGAGGAGCTTAGTAACTACCTCGGTGACTTCAGCTTGGATGATGGACGATTCCACCTCTGATAGCCCACCCTCTGCTTATAAAGGTGGAAGACGTGGTGGCGGGATTGAGTAGGTCCTAGAAGTATTTCTTCCACCGCCCGACGACATCTGCGGTTGAGGTCAATAGCTCCCCACCTCTGCTGTAAACAGTGACGGTGGAAAACTGCTTCCCCCCTTTCCTCGGGCCAACCGATAGTCTTCCTCCATGGCGTCCCCAAACTCCTCCCAGACCCGAGTTTTTGTCTCCACCACGGCCCGAGCTGCGTACGCTTTGCATGCCGGTACCTGTCAGCTGCCTCCAGAGTCCTATGAGCTAACAGCGCCCGATAGGACCCCTTCTTCAGCTTGACGGCATCCTTTACTTCCGGTGTCCACCACCAGGTTCAGGGGTTGTCGCCACGGAGGGCACCAAAGACCCTACGATAACAGCTCCGAGCAGCAACTTCGACAATGGATGTAGAGAACATGGTCCACTTGGACTCAATGTCTCCAGCCTCCCCCAGGACCCGTGAGAAGCTCTCCCGGAAGTGGGAGTTGAAGACTGAGTGGACAGACGGTTCGTCCAGTCATTCATAACAGACCCTCATAACATATTTAGGCCTGTCTCCTCCCCGTCCAGCGCATCCAGCTCACCACCAGGTGGTGATCAGTTGACAGCTCTGCCCCTCTCTTTACCAGAGTGCCAAAGACACGTTGCCGGAGATCAGATGACACAACCACGAAGTCGATCGTCGACCTCCGGCCTAGAGTGTCCTGGTGCCACGTGCACTTATGGACATCGCTGCGCTCGAACATGGTGTTTGTTATGAACAAACTGTGGCTAGTACAGAAGTCCAATAACAGAACACCTCTCAGGTTCAGATCGGGGAGGCCGTTCCTCCCAATCAGCCCTTTCCATGTCTCGCTGTCATTGCCCACATGGATGTTGAAGTCCCCCAGAAGAACAATGGAGTCCCCAGTTGGAGCACTATCCAGCACCCCTCCCAGGGACTCCAAGAAGGTCGGGTACTCTGAACTATTGTTCGGTCCATAGGCCGAAACAACAGTCAGAGGCCTGTCACCAACCCGAAGGCGTAGGGACACGACCCTCTCGTTCACTGGGGTGAACTCCAACACATGATGGCTGAGCTGTCGGGCAATAAGCAAGTCCACACCAGTATGCCCCCTCTCACAGCGGGCAACTGCAGAAAAGTGGAGTGTCCAGCCCCTGACGAGGAGCTGCGTTCCAGAGTCCAGAATCCAGAGCGTGGTGGTAAGTCCGACACTATCTAGACGGTATCTCTCAACCTCCCGCACCAGCTCAGGCTCCTTCCCACTCTGCGCAGTCACATTCCATGTCCTAAAAAACAGATTCTGTGTCTGGGGGTTGGGTCGTCGAGGCCTCTGCTGTCGATTGCCACCCAATCCAAAATGCACCCGACCCCTACAGTAGCCTCTGTGGGTGGTGGGTTCACAGGAGGAAGAGGAGGAGGGGCCCGCGTCATCCCTTCGAGCTAAACCCCACCAGGTCCCATGGGCAGAGGCCTGCCACCAGGCGCTCGCATACGAGCTCCACATTGGGCCTGGCTCCAGGGTGGGGCCCCGGATTTCTCTCTTTAGTTCTTCGTCCATAGGGACGCTGTATTTGGATTAAATGGACACCAGTAGTCACATACATGTAAAATATAGTTTGGTTCATGAGAGATTTAAAATTGCACCGATAGTACCAAAATGTAGCAGAATCAAACTTGGTAGACGTTGTGTTTACATATTTATCATCATCATCATCATCATCATCATCATCACTTATCATCATTGTCATCATTCTTTAGTATTTTTTATCTTTTAATAACTGAATTGATCTTCTTTGGCACAATGACTGAATGACCCATCTGTAGCAGCCACACTTAGGGGGGAGCTGGTGGGGACAGACGGTCTTGTTGAAGGACCCACAGGACATGTTGTTATTGTTATCATTATTCTTATTGTTTTTTTTGTTTGTCTTTTTTTAATTCTTTTTTTTTAATGACTTAAAAATGCAGCTGTGCCATTACAAAGGGATATTCATTCGAAACATTTTTTTTTCTTAGGTGGAAGTAAAATCCTTCATTTATGATGTGTGTCATTTTCAGTACACCAGCCCAATGACATATATACTCATACTTAAACATCTGTACAATCTCACAAGTGTCCCCTTTAACATGACACCAAAATGATTCAAGTACACCTTGTGGTTACAGAGATATACTCTATTCAATTTGGGTGTGTCATTTTTCAAGCAGAAGATTGAAGAGAGGCTTAGGTCTACGGGCCACAAGTAACTAGTATCACCACCGGTGTTCAAATATGAATTTAATGTAACTTGCACGACTCTGCCTGTATTGAATTGAACTGAAAATACATATTGTTCCAAATATTTAATTGGTCCTCAATCTAAACCATTAAATATGTGGTATTAGCCTTCAAAGAAACAAAATTAATACTAGGTTTATCCATCTGTCTATCTATCTATCTATCTATCTATCTATCTATCTATCTATCTATCTATCTATCTATCTATCTATCTATCTATCTATCTGTATATAAATGGACCATAAACCACGTTAGTGGACTAAGAGGATCTCATATATTCACTCACAAAACAATCTCAAGTTTTATTACAGTAGGATTCATCAATTCCCTGAGGATATACCCATATTCTTTTTGTTATCTTAACAT
>OMNM01041807.1:3226-17388 GCA_900302745.1 Parablennius parvicornis
TATTATATGTTTTTGAACTCCTGGAGGAAATGTAGAGAAAACCACATATAAAAGATCCCAAGCACGATCTGGACTCAAACCAGGGAACTTGAGAGTGATAACCTCTATACAATATACAAGCACTACCTTTCTCTCTCCCTTTCTCAGAAAAATGAATCAAATAATGTTTCTTTAGACACACTGAGGCTTGGAGAAGTAACACACATACAATCCTCCCCCTGTGGAGCCGAATGCCACATGAGGAATGTGTCTATATCGTGTTACTGTGCTACTGTATACATTATCGATCACATTTTAATGACCAGCAGAGAAACCTTAGGAAAGACAATATCGTGCCCAATGCTAAAAGGAAGAACTGCACGGCAGTGGCAAAAGAACAATACAAGCAATAAACCCGAGTATTGCCTCAGGTCTCGGTGGGTTAAAGAGATAATATTGAGTTTCATGGAACACGCAATTTCCACCTTTGGCAGAAACAAGTAACACAAAAGTGACTGATCCAGCAGTCCTCTGTATTTGAAGTATTACAAACAGAACAATGTAGAAGTCAATGGGGATATTATAAGATAAAAATTATTGGAAACACACCGTTAATGACACGTTTTCATCCTCCTGCTGCGTTTGAATCACCAGTGAAGGCTGTGCAGTCGCTCCAAAACACATTACCGGACAAGTGCAAAATATAAACAAAATAACAGCTACTATTACCTGACTCTGTCTTTAAAGTCGTTCCTGTAGTGCGAGGCGTCAAAGCATTCTTGTTTAACAACTGAAATCGAACTCTAACCGTGTGATTACACTTTATAGCTCAACTATATGAGACCATAGTTTACGCATTCATCCATATTCTATACCTGCTTTATTCAAGATGTGATCGTAGTGGCTGGACTCACAATACCGAGAGGAGGAGGAGGTATAAGTGAGTGTAGATGTTTTCCCAGAATTACTCAGTCTTTGCAATTATTGAGGGAAAACAATCACAATGAAGTTGGAATACGTGAAGTAAGGCTGGAGGGTGAAATTTGGAGATAATTGGTTATGTTTTACTGTAAGAGCCGCATGAACATACATCTTGCTTTATTTCGATTTTAAGAGGCGTTTGTGTTTGTTTACTGGGTGAAGTATCATCAATCACTATGAAGAGGAGCTCAATTTGAACTCCTTAAGCGGAAAAATGAATTTTGAAGAAGCAAAGATAGGTAAACTAGCGGGCAAATCGCACCCAAATGAGGAAGAAACCCCCTCGACACATATTCTGCTGCAGCACCGCAATAAAGGCCCCTCCCTACAAATTTAGTTTCACACCAAGTAAATATGACAAACCCCCGGTGAGTGATTTTATTGTGAGCTTTTCATCTTAAACTCAATATTCATATAGACACAAGTCGGAGATTAACAATGGAACAATAAAGTTTGTTTGCCAGTAGAGGGTTCACAGTCCCAACGAGGCTGAAACTTATTAACACCATTATCTGTGCTGTACATGTAATGTGTACCGAAACCAGTTAAAAAGAACAAAGGCACAGTTGTAAACAGTCTCACGCAAAGGAGGACATAACTGTGGTTTCTGGAATTTCCTGAGAAACAGACAGAAGCAGAAAAAATTTTAAAATCTTAAAAACACACTTGCTCACCCCGAATATATGCTGAATGGCTAATTTAATGGGAATTGGCCCAACAAAGCTGAAACTGACTCAAAAATTAGGCCAAAAGCAGTTCAAGAACAGCAATGAAGTCCCAAACGTTGGTCCTGCTGGAGGATTTATTGAACTGTGCTCCTGCTGCTGCACTTTATCATGTACTGTGCTGCACTTCTATCACGTTTGCTGCTGTATTTTACTTTATGCCGTCTTGATGCTCCTGACTAGGTGGCTGTAGCACGGAACTACACCTGACTAGATGACCAAGATTCCTGCTAATGCCTACGTCTACGTGTTTATTGTGACATTACTGTTTTACTCCGTTTAGACTGTTTGTTTGAACTGTTTTTACATTCTTGCAGCTGCTGCATAACAAATCACCCTTCAAGGGACAAATAATAAAGTTGAAATTGCTGAGGTTCCTCTGAGCCAGCATCAGAAGAAGACTACTTTTTCCACAGTGCCAGGTGGGATCGACTCGAGCTGGCTGTGTAAAAGGGGCTATAGTGCGCGGTAAGGCGGTCTAGGCAAGCGTCATCTGTTTTAATTAAAGTCTTAAAGAAATTTACTGACCCACTGTTTAAAACTCAATTACTGTGCTGTTTCTGACCCATTTTATGGTATTGTGTGCTTTTATGTAGGGAGCCCGCATGGAAATCAGCTCCTAGCCAAGTCTGGTGCCATACGTCTCTTTTCACGAGTCAAGATTAATGTTTGGCCTTTGGCAAGCAAGCTGACTTAAAAAAAAAAAAAGACAGAAATGCAAAGCCTGTGAGGTGGAACGGTTTGCGTATGTAATGTGGCCTTCTATTTTCTCTGTACCGTGTTGATGGCGGCTCATCAGTACGCAGCGTCCTTGCTCATCCTCCTCGAATGGGCGGGAGCAGGGACCACAGAACGAAGAGCCAAGCGGACAGTTTTGGCGTCTCAGTTTGGCACAATCCTGAGGGCATCTATTGTGAGCTGTGAGAGAGAGGGAGAGAGAGAGGAAGAGAGGGAGAGATTCATCAATTTCCCATCCCGCTGATGTGATGCAGTAAGAGAGCTTTTAATGAGGCAGTTAAATGTCACCCTTTATGCTGAGTGAATTACGATAATATGAGAAGCATAAGATGCATTTCACCTTGAATAAGTGGGGCACCTCTTTTATTAGATGTGCGTCTATTGAGAAATGAAGCCTATGTTCAGAATGAGTTTTATAAAAGTGACACAGACTGTATGAAAAGCACATTTCGAGTCGTCTTTCGCTTTATCCACCATCAGCCCCACCCTGTCTGTCTCTGTCCAAATCATGTTAAAACCAAAGTAAAGAGAGATCTACCGCAGCTCTTTCACAATCAGGTTGGATAATCTCCTGACCCGATTTAGGACGGAGCTGAACAATGCACCAACACAAACACACAAACACACAGACAGACACGACTTGGGAAGGTAGTGGGTCACACAGCCACAGCAGGTGTGTCTGGTAGCAGGGGGCAGGAGGAGCGCCGAAGCGGATAATGAACCCGGCGCTGCTGCTTGGCGGGCTGGCTAAAGGTGAAGAGCACCGTGGGGGGTGGAGGATGATCCTGACAGTAACAGACAGGACGTAATGTGAGGTGGGATGAGACGGGATGACCCAGTGATTCTGAAGGATAAAAGGATCGGGGGGGGGCTGGTCAAGCTTGGTGGTGACAGATCGTCAGAGTGGAAAAGACAAAGATAAATATCTACTGGAATAGTGTGAATAATAACATTGCTAAAGTATTCAAAATCCCTTAAGAAAAAAAAAAAGGTCAAAAAGCTTCTTCTTGGAACCTCACATAGCAGATGAATACAGATATTTTTGTGGTTTCTGCAACAACGAAAGGGGCAGACAAACTGAGGTTTCTAAGGAAGGCTGGTGAGGTAAAGTTGTGTGTTACATTCACTACATACACTAAATAAACTGCTTTTTCAAGGGTTTACAACACATGGCTATTGATGCACGATGAAGCTGAATTCACGCAACTTCGTACCAGCAGAAACAAAGGCAGAGCCGTAAAACTGGATCCCATGTTGTTGCCAATTATTTATTTACTATGTTGTAAATACTGGGAAGTACACTTTAATTTCAAATATTCAAAAGATTTTATATTTGTTATTCTTGAATTGTGTAAAAAAAATAACAAAATGTGGAGTTGATTTGATGGCTGAATTGCATGAACACCATCTAATTTTACAAGGTGGCTACAGCCATTTTCAGAGGCTTCCAAGGAAAACAGCTTATAAACTACTGATCTTTAACTACTGCAATATTAGGAGTAGCTGCAAACTGCAACAACCTAGCTTTTTAAAAAAAACCATCTGAATCATACAAATAACAAACATAAAATAAAACTTCATGTTCTGGACCTCCGTCACTGAAAAGCAACGACAACTCCCTCTGTTTAGTAGCACAAACAACAGATAACAAAGCCAATAGTACAACCTACACACCATGACACACTCGGTGACACAACAGGCTCTCGTCCACATGCCAGGTACTCGGCGGCCGAGTGACGCATGTGTAATGTGAGAACTTTGTTTTGTGTTGTTTGTGTCAAACGACACAAATGAATCCCTTTTTCACATATATTAGCTGGACCGGGAGTCTGCCACTTGTGTTACTTCAGCTGCAAGCAGCTTTTTAACTTTCCCATTGTGACTCCTTGCGGCTTTCCCAAAATGGCATATAAACAACAAGTATTCGGATTCTCATTTAGAATTTCATTTTGTAGTAAACCATCCCTCTGAGGGATTCTTAATCTGCTGTATGAAGTGAATAATGTGACACATCAATAGACCTAAACAGTTTTAATTTTTGTTTTTCATGTCATAGATGCAACAGCAGATGCTTAAGTATATATTGTAAAGTTACATAAAGCACTAAAAGCTGGAATGTCTTTGTTATATTTCATCGAGTGGCAAGAGGCAGATTTCTAAGCTTGATAGTCATAATCAAACGTGTCTTTTGAATAAACTACAAGTTATAAATAAGGTTTTATACAAGTGGAATGCATTTCTCTTGACATATTTCTAACATTCTTCCATCAAATTACTGAAAATAATAATTAAAAAAAACTGCCACAATATGAATAGAAAACTCCAGAATTACATTTCCTGAATGTTTAATATCAGCAGGACATATTATCTGATTAGTTAGGGGCAGGCAATCAGGACTTTTATATATTTTTGGGGAAGTACCATCAGCTGATAGGGAAGGATTGATTAATCGATTGCCATTTTGTGAGACGCAAAGTAAATATTTAACAAAGGGCCTTAAATCATAAAACTAACAAGCAGGTAGGAAACTCCCTAACAAGTGCTGCTTGTTTCTGTTCCCACAGAGGAGTAACAACTTCATTACAGACACATTTATTGCCCGCTTTATTCACACCGTCAATCCACATTTGTGAAATGTGATATATGTTCAAGTCCCAAGATCGTTATCTACATTGGGTTTTTTTTCCCCACTCAGACCGCTGATTTGACCTGCTTCAAGTCTGCTTTTATTTTCCCTTCAGACATCAAGGATTAAATTTTTCTTATTGATTTCCTTCAACTTGTGACCTTACTGAAAGAAAACACTCAATACAATAAGCTGGTTTGTCCTTGTGTTACTTTATACAAGCAGACAAAGTTTGTGTGTGTGTCATTGAGTGAGTTGATATTCACTTCTGGCAGAAGTGTGGATTTTTTCTCCCTTCAACCACCATAAAGGATTGATTTGACCGTTCATCTATATTCTTCCTCTAAAAACGCAACATAAGAGCAGATTGCTGTTCTTGTAGCGTAGTCTGAATATTTTTTTAAGTAGAGAACTAATTGTCGAAATTATACCGCCAGAAATGTTCAAGACATCGGAAGATTAAAAGAAGAAAACGATGTCCGGTCCAAGTTTTTACCTTCAAAAGCAACCCCGACATCTGTAAATTCATCTCACGTTGACATAGCTATGAAATTAAACTCTACTACTTTCTTTCCCAACACCTTCCACTTCACCTTTTCCGCTCCCGTTTAATTTCTCTCACATTACCCACAATCCCTTTCATCAAACTATCCCTCAGTTTCTTTTTTTTTTTAAACAAATCTTTGATCAAGGCCCCTTCAGAGTCACATATCAGGTGAAACTGCCACAGATGATGTAACAGATCAAACAACCTCTCGGCAAATATCAGGACACCACTTTCATCCATAAAGAAACATTTCAAGACGTTTCTGTAGGATGTGGAGGTGATGTCGTGAGCACCTCACCCCCACATGAAGAAATTCCATGGTTCAATTTCTAGCTTGGTGGGAGTTTATCTGGAAGCGTATAAGGTGAATTTGTGTCTGTAAAGCCTATTTGTGTTTGTGCAGGTAGAACTAGTTGACGTGCCCACGGTGTCCTGCATCTTTCACACATTATAAGCAGGGACTTTTCCTAGGAACCTCTAATTAGCTATATGGATATCTTTACATGTCCTGTTACTCCAGACATTCATTTGGTCGTTAATATCATAACATGCCAGGATTAAAATGCTAGTAAAATATTGAATTTCACAGTAAAAGCTTGCTTCTTTGCATTATTCTGTGTAAATATGAATAAAAACGACCTTTTATTATATATTTGAAGCTGGTTATACAGTGCTAAAGTATTTGAATGAATCATATTTTGAAAAAAAAAAAAATTATTATTATTATTCCCCCAATCGCGAAAGCAACACTTGCTATTTTTGAGAAAAAAATATCCGCAGTCTTGATTATTACAATGCAGCAAGAATCCAAACACCTCTGACCGCCACTTCCATCTGTTATTCATCAAGTGGGAAGTTAATGTGCTGAAACCTACTGCAGTCACATGAATGCAGATAATTATTCTCCACACCCTCACCCAGAGACAAATCTACTGCATCCGCTTCAGTATAAAAGTGTGAAGCTGAAGAGAAGAAGAAAAAAAAAAAAAAAGCAACGGTGTGTAATGAAGTGACCGGAGAGTATATTTAGCAGCGTAACAAAGGAGTCATACAAGTGAATGTCAAGTTGCCACAAGAGGTGTCCTTGCATCAGAGTGCCTCCCACACAGTGCATGTACTAATTAGAGAGCCTAATCAAGGAGACAAAGACACAAAACAATAGAGGGGGAGATGGAAACAGAAGACAAACATTTTGAAAATAAGCTCATTCCCAGTGTCAGATCAGTATGTTTTGTAGCCGTTGAGAAGAGGGATGTGTTAGAAAACATTGTGTAACTCGAGGACTCAGAAAGTAAGTCCTTGGATAGAATGAAACATGACTTTACTAACCATCTGCTGCTGCTGTTACCAGGAGGTGAAGCTCTGCAGCAGCAGCACATTTTGCCAAGAAGACATGCAACAGAGGAGCAGCCTGGTAGCTCACACCTACACTCACGCGCCGACACATACGCACATGCACAGAGCAGCTGGACGGTTTCAAGGCACTGCTCACTTGTGCTCCTTCAAGCTGCTCTACAAAATACAAAATAACACATCCCCCGATCTGTAACTGTTCTTTTATATGTGTATATATATGTAGATGTATGTGTGCGAGTGAGGGAGAAACAGAGAGATTTACAGGAAGAAGGAAATGGGTACAGCCAGGGTTGGTGGGGGTCACACACTCCCATTGTGTACACTTCCTGACCCTCTGATAAAAACGCAGGAAGTCTGCCAAACACTGCAAATCAAGTGGAAACATTAAAGAGCGATGGTTGGTGCGCTTCACTTATTATGTGACCGTGTCTGCAAGTTGGTCTGCGTCATTCGTGTGGTGCTTTTCATGTGATCCTGTACAACCACTGTGTCCCATTCCTAAAATGTACAAACTGCCAAAGAAAAAACAATGGACAGACAAAACAGTTTGTTGTCGTCCAGGTTTAAGTAGCTGCACCTAGAACAAGCCCCGATAATGAATGCAGTGTACCAGCCAGGGAATTCACTACACCTTGATTACGCATGTTGGGCGAGCCAACGTAGCATTGTTACCGTCACAAGTTGAATTACATAACTTATAGAGAGAGTCTGTATTTTACTTTCTCGTCATGTCGATGAAAAAAAAACCAAAAACACTGGAACTCAACTAGTTGATCTGTGCAACAGAGGTGAGTTTGTGACTGGATGGTCAGTGGTTCAATGGGTTGAAGTCAAGAGAACAAATTTAACTGTTCACTGTACAGGAGAAGAAAATGACTGGTCTTCAAGATCAGGGGTTGACACCCGGGCAAGAGTGTGAGACTTGACACACCCCAAATTAGTCAGTGTCGGCATGAACATTGTTTATAGTTAGTCATCATCATGGCGAATCCCTGCCAAAATATCTGCGACATGCATGTGCCTGGATTACATATGCGCTTGAAGATTTGTCATCACAATTGTTTGTCATCAACATGAAGCTGTGCTGCAAGTTAAGTTATGATATATTTATGCAAGGAACGTTCTCAGGCGCACCGAGAAAAGTGTGTTTTTGTGTCATAACGTAGTTTTTTTTTTGTCTAAGCTCGTAGTGGTTGGGGCACAATCGCTGACAAGAGGATGTCAAACCAGCTCATCGAGACTGCCAACAGATTCTGCGTTCATTAAAAGATCGCCCCCTCCTGGTAACGTGAGTACTGCGCTGCAGGTTACAGCGACTTTCACTGTAGCATAATGTAACCAGACCTGGACACTTCGCCATCACCTGAGGAGGCCGTAAGCGGCAGATGGAAGAACGCAGGAGCAGAAGCATCCATGCTAAAGCGGTTTTGTGGGCTGTTGTTTTTTTTAGCCTTTTTATTTTGCATTGATTTATTGATTCTCTTGACTTTTCACGAGTGCCACGTCTTTGTCTGGCAACAGATCAATATCTCCCTTCCATGGAGGAATACTAAGGCAGAGATAAATTAATGATTTATATTCTGATCGCACATTAAGTTAATAGAGGAAACCACGTGAAACTAACACTTAGAACAAAAAACCACCAGTGAAGAATACTAAGAGCTTTTGTTGAAAAGGAATATTTGGTCACTGCTTGATAAAGTGGGAATTGGTGCAGGACTGTAATTACTTTTGGCAGTAACTGAACTGAAGTAACTGAAGTTTCTGTTAGTTTTGTTGCTGCTTCCTCTCGTTGTCATTCTTTTATAAATCCAATACTCTCAATAACAAGCGTCAAAACAATTTCTGCATGATTGCTGAATGCTGTCTTGATATTTCGAGGGAGCACTTGCTGTGGAAATCACCAGACTTTTACAAGGACTGATTAAATTAAACAAAGCAAAATTAGCATTTGAATCACAAAGAACTTGACACTTGAGCTGAAGTTAATGGGTGAACATGATGCTGACAGCTCAGCTGATGTGCTACAGAAACGCTACACTAATACAGCTACTTGCTCAACGGCGAACCATAAATAATGAGACAATCAGAAGTTACCTTTTCAGATGTATTGTCTTTTTCTGTAACATTTTAAAGCTGCAACTATTTAAAAAATTAAACTATTGAACTCATGGAAACTGTTCGCCTTATCAGATTTTAGTACACTGGTGTTGGTTTTTCCCACCGTGACCTGCTACGATGTCTCTGACATGTAAAACTTTGTGTGGAAAATGGTGCATGACTTTGCACCTGTTTGACATACAAGGACAAACGCTCTCACACAAACACACACACAATCTGTAAAGAGCAGGAAGTAAATTTACAGGTGGTGGGAAAAAAAGTGAGACGGAAGAAAGTCTAAAATGAATTTTTTTCTTAACAACATGTCAGATAACAGAAGAATGAAGGTGGAACAAGGTTTTGCGTTGTACTCGTACGACGCCGTAACGCTTCATCCCCCCCGCGCAGTCAGCCGTTTTTCTTTTGTGATGCAATAACATCTGTCACGTCAGACAATGATGAGTCGAAGTCATTACACGAGGGATGATTATTATTAGAGTGAAGCAGAGCAGCAAACAGAACAAAGGTTAAAAGGGACCCACGCCGAGGCGTGCGGAGATGGCAAATAAAAGCTGCTTGCTTCAGTCTTTGTTCATTTTCTATGGTCAGCATATCTGTTGACCTCTGGCTGGGTGAGTTATTGGAATAGTGGCTGATTCTGTGAGTGTCACTGAGGGTGTCACCCCGCAGTGACTTGGGCCGCTTTGGTTCACAATTAGGTTTCAACCTGCTGTGATGCCAAGAAGCTAATTTCCACTTACAAAACAGCGCCCAATGTTTGGCAGCTTGGATGCACCAGATCTCAGTGAGGATGTGGCTTCACGTCACTGCAAACCTACACGCACAAAACTGCTCGACTCAGACAACTCGATGTGGATCACGATGAGGTAATGAAGTATGAATCATTCCAACTGTGGTTTGGCCTATAAGTGCTCATTTCCTGCGGAGGTCAACAGTGTCCTCACTAATAAAGAGGCAGACCGGATGACAAAAAATAAAATAAGAGATGCGCAGAGGTGGCAGCAGCAAAGTCTTGGTTTAAGATGTTCAATATGAGATAACTATGACGGCGAAGCAGTGATATACACTGCAACGGTTTCTTGGTGGTTTCATAAAACCTGCATATTGGTTACCAACCACGTAAGAGCAGTAACAGTCTTCCTTTCAGACACGCAAAGCACTGCTGATGTAAACATCGCTTCACAGACCACATCAGCTACACAACGGGTCCATTTGAAACCAAAATGAGTAGTTGTTGTTTTCTAAAGTAGTTCATAGAGCTCACATAAGCAGGTGGTTCCCCGCCCCCCCTTGAACTAACATCCCTCACCGTGCAACCACTACACCACTGTGCAACCCAAGCCTCAAATTATGAAATTAGTTTAGTTTTTCGAAGAGAAATGTCATCAAGGAAGCACTAATTTCCATAATAACAAAACAAAAATTCTACGCAGACATAAAAAGTAAAAAAATAAAAAATAAAAAAAAACTGAAGAAAAGATACATTAGCTGCTCTCAGACAAATCTCTCAGTAATATAAGCATTTCCATGTGAATGTGTCGTTCCATTTGTAGACGATCATGTGAGTCACTATCGACAGCGAGTAGTTAACTCAGGTTACCGCTGTCCTCTTTTATTTACCTTATTTGTCTGTGTGTGTGTGTGTATGTTTGTGTGTGTTCCCCATTCCAGGAGAATTTCAGTGATTTTCCACCACAGCCTTTCAGACGCTTGGAGAAATCACATGTTCAACAAGATGATGATAAATTCAAAAAGGCAAATGTCTTTACTCGAAAATGAAATCACATCTTACGTGCCCACTTGTCAGCTATAATAATCTCCACTCTTAAAGATAGCCGTCGTTATGCGAACCTGATCATCTCCTGGTTTCCACGTCTCCTCCCTTTGGCAGCACACACACGAGCGAACACACCTGACTTTTCATGGCTGTTAATAGCCGCTAAGACACGGACGACTACCTTCGCCGCGGGGTGGATACAGTGATTGGGAAACACGAGGGCGAGTAGCAGTGTGTGTGAGTGTGACACTGAAGATATGAATCGTTAAAGCTTAATCCTGGTGAAGGAAACGGTGAGAGGCAGAAGCCCCCCTGAATAACAATCACACCAGTACTTGGTGAGCCCTACGAATAATAAACTTGGCATTTAAATGTGAAGACCCAACAATGATCAGGCTCCTCCATTCACACCGAGCAGCAAAGCTGAGGTAGAAAAACTCAAATTAAATCAGCGAGAACTCGCCAGTTCAAGTTGCTACAAGTTCAAGACCAAATTATTCAAAAAATCTTCCATGTTCGTCTAGTTATTTCTGCAGAAGAGATCGCTTTGGGAGTCAAATCGTTTAAATGGAGCTTTTGGAATAGTTCCATCCCAAGAACTCAATGTTCAGTAAAAGCTCTCTGGCGTATTTACTCATGACGACGTTGTCAGTCTCTCCTGGATCCATTGCGTGAAACACGCACAGTCTGCCGCAGCTCTACCGTACATTTCACAAACCTTTAGTCTCAAAGCATCTCTGTCAAGCTGCATTACGCAATCACCTATTAACACTGGAGCGAGGAGAAGGAAGAGTGTTACCTTCACCTCGCCTTGTGATTCCAACACAACATACGCAAACAATAGCCCACAGACTGCCGTGAACACAGTCGCACCGGCAAGCTGCGCTCCAATGTAACAGGTGCTGTGTTGGAAACATATCAACTCCCCTGACTGTTGATAGCAAAGAGCATATTTCTTAAGAGAACATGTGAAACGGGAGACGTGCAGTGTTGGAAACATTAACCATTTCTATTTTTAAGCAATACTGACAGAATAGAACAGAATAGAACAGTTAAGGTACAAAGTGTTTTGTTTCTTTTAATCAATTTTTTTAATAGTCTGAATCTAAATGGCAAATTTCTCTTGTGCATCCCACAATGCTTTGGTCAGAGTGGTGTGCGGGTTCACTTCCACCAAATTCCAAATATTATGCCATTCAATCCCACAATGCTTTGCACTGTGACGGTTTGTGGCCAATTATCAATCAAAGCAACTTTACTAAAAGCACATATAATTTCTCTCATTTAACTGCGACAAAAGTACATCACTGAAAGTACATCATTATAGTAAAAAGGCTTCATTACTGAGGGAGTGTAAATTATTTTGATAATATTGATTATCACACTATTATTTTATATGAAAGAAGACTGAGTCTAATCAACAACATAATAATGCAAGCAAATAATGGAAACGCAGAGACTTCTGGGAAACAGACACTGAGTCTTGATAAGTCATATTTCATATCTACTTCATTTTTTGTTCATGGATTGAAAAAAAAAAAAATCACATTTATGGCAAAAGTGAATAATGCTATACACAAAATCCACCCCCGGTATACTTGAAGCGTATTAGACTACAAATGGATTTCAACGAAGCCCAGGTATTATTCTTGGATTTAAACTGAAATATGAGCGACATCTGACTCGAGCGCAGACACTACTGACTTTCAGCAAACTCCTCAGTCATTCAAGAAACACGTCAGCAACGATAACAGTAAGTAACAAGTTAGTTTCGGCACATTTGTCACTTATGATCGGAACAAAAGTGGGAGTTTTCAAATATTCTCTACAGATTTTATTTAGATATGGAGGAAAAAAATATATCACAACAGCATCAGTCTTTCCATCTTGTACGAGTACAATGAAAACCACACACCACGTTGACGTCATGATTTCACTTCTTCAGTCGTGCCACAAACAGACTCAGCTGGTTACTCCACTCGAGACTCCTTTGTATAATCACACCAACCGGCAATACGAGGTGCTCACCCTCCAACTGGGTGCAACCCCAGTGCCGTGCCCAAAATGACACAACCAATACCCGAGCCACGACTGCTCAGAGGTGGCCCCGTGCACAGGACGACTGTGGGGTAATGTGTTTCTCTATAACAACAATAAATTCAGCCAAATGTCCAGCGATGCAGTCGGCGAGGGCGGTGTGCTTTAGATAAAAGCTACAGATTACATGTGAGAGTCCAGCTGGTGGCTCTCCCACAGGGTTTTTTTTTTTTTTTTTTTCTGTGTTAAAAGCTGAGAAGAAGATTATCTCTCCTGCACACATCAACAGCAGCCATCACAGTGAAAAGACCGGACTCGCCTACATACACAAGTATTGCTGTTAAAAAAAATTGAACACATCTGCAAAATCAAGTGTTTCCAGTTGGTACAAATGAAAATATTGATTATTTTGTAAAAAAAAAAAAAAAAAAAAAAATCAATACAACAATTTGAGTTATGAACAACCATGGAGACATAAGAATCCATCTACTGACCACAGCAATTAGAAACAACCTATGACGATTAAAAGCAAAATAGGTGGTAAAAAATGTATTTAAGTTAAAGATGAGTGAATTTATATCCAGTCCATCCATTATTGAATTAACAGTATTCTGTAATTCAATATTTACATCCTTCATTATTTCTGCCCATTATAGAAGATATAGTTTTTTATCGGGAAATGTAAGCATTTGTAATTTGTCAATTCCATTCCTGATCATCTCTGCCCAGTAAAGCTGGTATCCTCCTCGAATTTTGCAGGAAACTGTGTTTTATTCAGACACAAAATTCTTGCTTTATTTACATGCATTGAGCAATGTTCATACTTCAACATTTGTCTGACTGTGAAACGAGTTTGATTTAAACTACAAGACTACTAGGAGTATTATTACATGAGACGCCATTCAACATTAGTTTTTTGTTTTTTGTACTCTTTCCAGATTTAATGTTTAAGATAAACCTTTGTCAATCCAACGCTGAGAAGAATAACCTCACCAGAAAAATGGATCTTTTAATTTTTTTTTAATTATTCTACTGTTATTTCCTCACTTGTTAAAGGTTCTAAACTCACAGGACGTCCCAAACAAGCAAGGGATACAACGTGACACTGGAAAAACAATTTTAAAAAGTGAATAAATAAACACGTGTGTTATTAAAAGGCTGCTCTGGACAAGAAGCGGCTCCAGCTGACAGACAGTCCGGGATCACTCCCCGGTTAACAGGTCTGACGGCTTTGTGCGTGTCTGGTTGTTTACCTGGGAAGCTGCTGCTGGCCGG
>OMNM01041808.1:1889-15988 GCA_900302745.1 Parablennius parvicornis
ACCACAAAGTTAGATTGTTATTACTGTGACTGTCAAAATAAAACTACCAGGTTGGATTGTTATTACATTTACTGTCAAAAACAAAACTACCAAGTTGGATTGTCATCACGGTAACTGTCAAAATAAAACTACCAAATTGGATTGTTATTACTGTGACTGTCAAAATAAAACTGCCAATTTGGATTGTTATTACAGTGACTGTGAAATAAAACTACCATGTCCAGGAGAATATGAACTGGGAGTCATGACACTATGGAGGAAACATAATAATAATAATACTGATGCATGGGTTTTTCTGGGCACTCAAAGACGCTTGACATTGCATTATTAATTCACTCCATACTCGATGGTGACGTATGTAGCCACAGCTGCTCTGGGGCAGACTGACCGAAGCGAGGACGCCATACTGCGCCATCAGCCCCTCCGACCACCACCAACTATTCACTGTCACACTGCTTGCACACAGGAAGCTCGGGGTTCAGTGTCTTGCCCAAGGACACTTCGTCATGTCGGCAGGGAGAGATGGGAATTGAACCTGCAACATTTCGATTGGGAGGCGACCGCTCTACCAACTACCATATCACTTTTGTTGTTATTGTCTCCACTGAGCATGTGCAGAACTAATAGTTACTACGTCCGTGGTGACCAGGAGGAATGTTTCAGAAAATGTTACCCTCGTTTCCATCGAGACTGAGTCAGAGTGTTTTCAAAAAGTTGTGTTTTCAGTGGCTCCGAGCAGCAGCCTCGTGTGAATAGACCCCATAATATAAATGGAGCCTCAGTCAGGCATCATGGAATGTGACCAAAAGAAGAACCTGGAACCTTCAGTGTGCAGGAACTTTCCTTCAAAGAACTCAAAAGAATCCTCCATTTACATCTCGACCTGAAGTCCCGGGAGCTTTATGACAATAAGAACATCAAAGTCATACAATGACAGGCTATAAAAGTGAGACAGTGCTTGTATTCTAGTTTAATACACAGTAAACATGGCGGAGCTTTTTAAATGTACTTCATAGCTGTGTAAACAAGCTAATTGAGACAACAGCCATTGTAGCAAAGGGAATTCAAAACTACAGAAACACTCAAGTCCCGTTCAAGTTTGGTAAAATAAGTTGCAGTGAACCTTCGTCCGGTCTGAGATCTTCAGCCGTACTGACCAAACCTGGCCAAAACATCACTACAATCACAACACACAGGTAACTGAGGGAGAAAAGAAAACGTGACTTTTAGTTTGATTCACGTTCTAATTTATCTCATCCAACATTCTGGTTTAGTGGCTCACTGAACTACTAATATCAGTTTCTTTTGGAAAAGTCTGAAGCCTGAGCTGAAGGGTCGGGACCCACCTTGGGGTCACCAGAGGTCACACAGAGGGGTCAAGGGTTTTGTCTGCTCCGAGGTTGTTAAAGTTAGACCTGCTCATGTCAAACAAAACCATGAACAGACTTTTACTTGAGGCTCTGGCAGACTTTGAAAATGGAAGTTTGTTCATGTGAGTGTCGTCACTGTTCATGTTATGGAATCAAATACTTGTGGTTTAATGCATTTCTGCTAATTTGTAGTTCTTTCTTTAGGGTTAAAACAAGAAGTTTAAATGATAAAACTTTCAGTTTCTAGTCTGGTCATTTATTTGTGGCTCTAGGTGCCATTCTCCAGGTGACTAACTGCCCTTTAAAGACTGGCTTCATATCGCCGCACAGCCTGAGTGGAAATGTGTCATCTAAATGAAGACAAATGACAAACAGGGAGTGAAACAGCCGGCAGCGATGTTAGCATCTTCTAGTTTTTTCCTCAAACTCCTCTCGTGCTTCAGAATGTGAAGGAACTATCGAGGAGGTTCGGAGGGTTTGAATCTCAGATGTAGCTTTAAAAGAGACGTCTAATTGACAACATGCTCCTCCTCTGTGTTTCAGACGCTTCTCCTCCGTTACGCCTGTTCTCCCTGCTGGCCTGGGCTTGATCCCCCCCACACTCCCACACACACACACACACACACACACACACACACACACACACACACACACACACACACACAAAAGTACCTTCCTTTTAGTATAATCTCTCTTGAACCATTTCCTGCCTCATCTTGACTTTGGACCAATCAGCAACCACATGGTAGCCTCACCCTGCGTCACTCCAGATTCAGTTTATAGAACTCTTACACCCTATTGTGCAAAGGTTTTGACTTATTCAGACATCAAACCTGTCATCCACTCTGAAATCTGTGTTTTCATGGTGGTGACAGTAAAACAAATGACAAACACACAACCTGGGTTTTGTTTTGTATTTCAGAAATTACATTCCCACTTTTCAGGCAGAGCTTAAAAACACTATAATGTAAGGAGTGAAATGTGAACCCACTTCTGATTAAACCATTATACCATTATAGGTACTGTCATTATGAGAAAACTCCTGGGTTAAAAAAAAAAAAAAAAAAAAAAGCTTTTCTCTAATCAATTTCATTTTTACTCAAAACATTTTAATTAAAAAAAAACAAAACATGCACCTTAAATTCAATTTCCCTCAGTTGAGAGAAGTGTGGCTTTTAAACTGTTGCTGTGAGGTTTAGTCAGGAAATTAATTACTGTTGAAATGTCTGACAGGTGAATACATTTAAAGTTTTTGCAAAGTTCTGAGAAACTTTGTTCCAGAGAGTAGATCTCTCAGTCAAAATGACAGACAAGAGAGTGTGGGACGATCTCTGGTCCATAATTATCTCTTCCTGCAAAAACAAACTAAAAGCAACATATTTCAGCAAAAATGTGTTTCCAAGAACTCCGAAATGTTTTCATAGGTTTTACATGCAGCCCTTATTACTGCTGCTGTCAAAGTGCACGTGTCCACAGTTGGAAAAGAAATTGCAAATATTAGACAGCAGGGCAGAAGCACCTGTACAAAATTATCATCAGTCCACATTGTTCTTGTTTTTTGTATCCATATATATCTTTAAATTCTTTCTTTACACCTGTTGTGACTTTTATGACCACATTAGATTAAATGAGAACTATCCCAGGGGGATAATGTCAGGTTCTCAAAATGATTAGACAATTGACAGGGATAATGGTGTAAGCAATCCTGCTCTAAATTGTGAAACAAACCGAACAGAAGATGGAGAGATATGCCAGTTGAGCAGAGTCTGTACATGCCCACACAGTCTGGGGAAGAGGTCTAATAAGGTAGTGTCGGTGAAAACACCTGTGGGGGTGGACAAGAGGTGGTTTAATTTATTGCTTTTCTAATTTAGTACATACACAAAGAGTTGCATTGAATATGAAAACCTGTTCCTCTTTTGCTTGTTTTTTTCATGTTGACTGCTAACCCCCATCACATTTGTGACAGTTTTTTAAAATGACCTCTGCCAAGGAGGTCATAAAATCACCCACGTTTATTTGTCTGTTTGCCTGTCTGTCTGTTAACAAGATATCTCTAAAACTAATGAGCGGATCTTCATAGTAATTGGTACACATGTGCATTTTGATCAAAGGAGGAACCCATTAAACTTTGGTGGTGATCTGGAATAAAATAATTGCTTCAATATAACATTTTCATTTTGAAGTATATTGTCTTGTCTTGTGTTCTTTCTACTTATGAAATAAAATTACCAAACTAGATAAATGAATAGAGGCAGTTTATCTGGATGTGGAATGTGTGTCATTTCCCTGTGTCCATGTCTACCCTTGGCAGAGATCTGAATGGACAACGACTTCTGAGGTTCAGCTTTTCTGACACTGGTTATTTTTGCCTATAAGTCCAATTTCATTTTCAGGCTTAAACATATTTTGATCTGAGACTAATGGGAACAAGGTAACAATGAAATTAAGAGTAATGAATGTTAAGTGAAATCAAAAATAACCCAGCTTTTGTTGACACATCATCAACTTTTCCAATGAGCAGGAGTTCAGATGTGGGCTGTTTTAGCCCATGGCAAAGTACACTTTGTGATGTCTAACAATCAGTTTTTAATGGTACATTAGAGCAGGTTATAGATTAAGAGATAAAGAGAAATGTACACCTGACTGGTAACATGTCGAGAGTGTGGCCTCTCTTCACCTATAGTCAGCTGAAATCAACTCAAACAGCCACAGCCTCAGGTGGATAAAGCAATATATGATGGTTAGATTAACTGTACACCAACGCCGTCTAATCACTGTGTACAATAGCAACATACCAATAGTAATCTGAAAGAAGAAACATTTCATTCAAGGTCAAAGCGATCACCCTCTGGCAAAGCCTCTAATGATCACCACTTCACCGTGATGAGGAAATATAGAAACTCTTCTTTTCTTGTTATGAACTTGTATCATGAAAGGCAATGCCATTTACTGTTACTGTAGTTGGGGATAATTATCATCCTTGTATATCATGTTTTTCCTTGTAATTATGTCATAATTCAAAGGCTTCCCTGGCGCACTAAAAACAGTCAGGTACGTCATCATATAACAAACTCTTCTCCGAGGACTAGGCCTATTAATTGTCAGGATATAATTACATTCACAACACCCTGAGGGCCCGTCTCGTTCAGTCAACTCGAAGTTACAGCTCCAAACTATAATTAGGGAATGTAATCACACAGGTATGGACCTCCAGGATTTATTTTTCAGCCCGACTGAAGGCTGATTGAAACGACATCTGTGGTTAGGTACCGGGCAGGGAGTGTTTATGATCTGGCACGTGTTCAACAGCCACATGCTGTGGCACCAGGCAGCGTACCATACCGGCAGAATTCATCATTTGCACTCAAACATTCACAAGTTACTTTGTTTCACGTGTGTGGAGTCTTGTTAGATCACTGATTTCTTGAGTGCCATTCATGTGCATTACATGAACATTATCCCACTTCAGTGTGACACGTTTTGGTGTAATTTCATCCTCTTATATGTTTCCAATCTGTTATGCCATCCAGTAAACTTATCATGTCTCATCACTTGGTGCTCATTTCTCACTGTAGAACAGATCTTACTTCTCTTGTAAGCTCAACACTGGATTGGGAGAAAGTCAATTACCTGCACACCAGGAGGTAATTGTGAGAGATTTACCAATGAGAAGTGATTAATTTGTGATATATTTGTGTGATGCGTGTCCTGTTTCTAAACCTGGATAAGTGTGAGCCTTGAGAATGTGCAATTTCATGTATCCTTGCTCCACAATAAAGGTTGTTTATCTATGTTATTTGCAATTGTCTGGATTAGGTTTTACTTGCATGTCATGTCTACTAGTGGTATGCCTTGGGGGCAAATGTTAGGAACCTGCTCTGATCACAATTTGAAAATCTATTAATTCAACAACTCAAAATTCTAAGCCAATATCATGCATAGTCCTCAAAAGAAAAACCTCATTGACATACACAAATAGATATACTCATCTCCCACTTATTTTTTATGTAAACTCATCCCTCACAGACATTTTCAACAAAGAAATTTATTGATCCAGTCCATAAACAGGTCATAAAAATAGCTTCTTTTTTTTTGGTAAATGATTATGATCACCGTAAAAATGTTGGTGAGCGACTGTCTATGTGTTACAGCTGTGATGGGCTGGTTACCTAACCATAGTGTACCCTGCCATAAATGAATAAAAGAGAAAATAGATGGATGAATAGTAGAATAGTGAATGTGTTAATTACTAGCTGATAAATACAATTATGTCACTACATGTTTGTAGCAAACATTACAAAAATGTTGTGTTTTTTGTTTAACACTGGAAACATTTCTTTAAGATTCAGCTGTATTTTAACATGGTGAAGCATGAAAACTGTGACTTTTAGTCAGAACTAAATCTACTGTATTACATATTTAACATGCTCCACTGAATCACTGACATTTCTGTAGTGCATTGACCTCGTTGACCCGTTCATGAAACTATAGTTTCCAATTTGTTTAACTGTGTTTTACATTCTGTGTCAACCTGTTGTGCACAGTCAGTAGCGTTTCTCAGAAAAGCTGTGGCATTCAAGCAATGATTCATTAGTGCTGACTGGTTCGCATGAAACCATAAAAACATTTCCCCATAGCCTCATGCCTCACCATCTGCACGTTGGCTGTGTGGATTCATGCTGCTGTCACAAAATTCTGAGCCCTTATTCTGCTGTTTGAGCTGAAATCAAGAGGCATCACTGCATTTTACTGCAGAACTGCTTTGGGCTAATAAATTGGGATAATAATAATCAAAATTAGTAAGACAGCTGGTAGAGACAGCATTTTGCTTTAGCGTTAGTCAAAGAAATTGAATTAATATTTGTTTGTCACTAAATTCATGTTTACTGGTGGTGTGCCTCATCAGTGCTGAACGAATGCACGAAATTAAGTGTGCAACATCAGCAGTTGCTTTTATCGAGCAGTCTTGATGTACAAGCAGCTTTAAATAAATGTCTGCTTATATTTAAATTACCACTTTGCTAGTTTATGTCAGCTTGAGATCATAGAGCATCTCCTTCAAAATGACTAATGTAACCTTCGCTTTAATGAGTAAATAGTATGTGCGTTGCAACTATGTGCAAAATTCTGACATTCTTATTATCAGACTATTTGCAGTAATATAGTTACTTTCTCAAGTAGGAGTTACTTTAAAATAAATTATAATTAACTAAGGGTAGCTAAGGCTTTACTCTTTAAAGAAATGAGTGGTAATGTTAATCAAGCACATTTGTGTGGCTTTCTCAACACTGGTCACTGTTTAATGTTGACAGTTTTATAAAACCCTAAAAGAAGCTCTAAAAACATGAGAAGTGGAGAACCGTTATTGCATCATTGGGACATAGTGTGGAGCTGAACATGACAGATTATAGCAAACATTCAAGTTGCTGAACTTTCATGACTCTTTTCCTTCTCTGTGATCTTCAGCCAGTGAGTTGGGCTTTGATCTCCCCAATAAATCTAAAAATGATTAATGAAACGTTGAGCTTATATTCAAGGAGATTAAGTTAATTATCCTCCCTGTTACCCTGAGTCGAATATTAATCAAGAACATACAAAATGTTGCCCCTCTTAAGGGGTTCAACACATGGTTGAGTCGCAGTAGAAAGTGGGTGAGCAATGTTTTCTCACAGGGTTTGAATCATGCACGGACAGCAAGAGCACAGCCCAGCAAGCGGGGGAACTGAAGATGGGGTTAAGAGAACAATGACACATCATGTATCATCTTACTCGTCCCAGTGCTGCTCTGACTAAAGCTCTCGACAGCTACATGATTGAGTAACAACTTACCATAAAACCACTCCCAACCATTTTCACATTTAAATATGCTGTGTGGGTGTCTGTGCCTGTGTGTGTGTGACTGAAGTAATATAGTGTGTTGGGTCAGTGTATCCCTCAGCACATATTGACTCAACACACTATATTTACTGCGGCCCCTCTGGATCCCTGTAAACAAGATAGATATGATGGTTATGGCATCATGTTGACTGCATTTATCACTGTTAGATTCAGATGAAATCACCTTCACATTTTCCCCGAAGGCATGGGAAGAGCAGCAGAGCATTTCACACATCCATCCATGCTGCTTTATCCAACTTAGAGTGGCATGACGCCAATCCCAGCTGACGATGAGCGAAGTCAAAGTACACGCTGGACAGTGCACCAGTCGATCAGAGAGCAAGCAGACACTCAGCTTCAGGATACTGAGAATCACCAATTAGCCTCAAATACATGTTTTTGGACTGTACAAAAGTAAAACCAAAACATGCACAGGGAAAACATGCAAACTTCACATCAAAGGGCACTCTAGTCCAACCCACATTCCAACTGGGAATCCTCTCACTATGAGGTGACAGTGTTAACAACTACATCACTTTGTAGCTTTATTCCACACAGCTGCTGCTTTTTCATTTGTGGATTACGTAATCAATATTTTTCGTCTCATGATCCAAACATTTTAAAGCTGAAAAAACAACTCATCCTCTTTTGTACATCATATTTTATTCAACAATATAACTTTTGCTCTTCTGAGTACAATTAATATAAGATACATATGACAAAATACATTTTAAATAGAAGAGAAAAAACATTAAGGCATTTCACTGAAGAAAGTTATCAGTCTTGACAGCATGAATGATTAGATTAGTGTTACATTGTTGTGTGTTGTTTATTTCTAAGGCACTGTGACAAAATCACTGCTGAAACCACATTAGAATATTAGGGCAAAGTTGGATGACTTTCTACATTAAAGAACTGTGACAGTATGGTGGTTCAATGTGGTTTACAGTACTGTGCGTTAAACAATTTACAGTGTTCCAGCAATAAGCCAAAGCAGACACGTGAACTCCTGAAAGGCAAAAAAAAAAAGAAAGAAAAAAAAGCGGGTAGTGAAAGAGCTCTCATTCTGCCAAAGGTCTGGTGGCATTGTATTCACACTTTAATAATCCCCTGTGCCACGCATGAACCAGCTACAAGGCCAAAATGCTGTAATTATCTTTATCACGCAAGCCAGCCTGGTGCCAGGGTGACTTCTTGCTTGGGACCAACATCAGAAAAGACTGACTGTGTCTCCGGAGAACCACTGTGGCACCAGAAGGCGGTCAGTTCGCCGTGGTGTGTTACAAAAACTTGTCATTTCCTGAACATGTTCTCCAGTTCAAAAATCTCTTCTTATTGCCTCTGTGAGAAAAAAAAAAAAAACAAAGCTGTTGGGATGGCCCAACCACATCTACTAAACCCAGGGAACCAGCTCTTTCTCACTCTTTCCCTTTTCGCTTCCTCTGTGCTTCACACTTACATTTGCTTGCATGCATAAACAAAGCCAGTCCCACAGACTCAAAACGTACATTCGCGCACACAGATGTGTTGCCAGGTATGTACATGACTAAACTCCTGTGAGTGAAGTCGAACGAGCATCGAGCCTGCCGTAATACAAAGTTTAATACTCTCTCAACTCACGGGCTAATCCCCTCCCTTTACACTTTTGAACTGTTCATGGGCTTTTCTGGAAATTATTACTGATGAGGGCAAACTATACAAAAACTTGCACAAACAGCACAGCACAGCAGTACTAACCTCAAACATTTATCAACAGAAGCTGTGATTTACAAGGTCTGTTAATTGTGTTTGCATAGATTTTTTTCTCTTTCTTGCAACTGGTGCACCCACATGAAGTGATAAGATGTTTTGGTTGCTCTAGTTGCTCTTCAAATGTGTGTGCACTCAGCCTCCATTCCCAAGTGCCCCACTGCATTGTTAATAATGGCTTTGCAAATTACTACTGCAAATGAAAATGCTCAATTCGATGTTTTTCGTTTTTTTCTGGTCAGGCACTTCAAAAGTCTGTAAGAAAGGATTCAACTTGAAACATAAAATAAAAGTAGGGCATTTAAAATGGTCTAACATGGGCAAACATATTGGACCTGCTGTGCTGCTGTTTGAGTGGAGGCATCCTATGCTATAGGTTGAATGCACGCATTGTATGAAAATGTAAAGTACTGTATGTTAGGCTGATACAGGCATCTGCTGTGTTACACTGCTATGTTGGCTGAACCAGACTCGAGCTGCGAGCTGCTGGGAAGCGGTGCCGCTCAGAAGGCGTAGGGTCCCACTATGATGGTGAGCCGCAGCACCGAGCTGGAGCGGTAGTTCATGGTCAGATGGTGAGTGACCATCTCCAGGTCCACAATATACTCCCGGGGGCCGGACAAAGGTTTGGTGAGCACCAGCATGGCGCTCACGTTATTGGAACGCTGCAACAAAAAAGAAAGAAAAGCAGAAAAAAGAAATCAATGTGTAAATGTGCCGAAATCCAACATTTTAACATATACACTTGCATATTTTACAGACGGACTGTAAGAAGCATGGAGGACCATGCAAACTACCCATGACTTAACCATAGTCTTTTTGCTGTGCCGTCTCAATGTTTGGAAATCAGTTTACTATTAGTTGGAACAGTTTGATGTATTTTATATCTACAGATGAAACAAGAAGCACCAAATGATAAACTCCAGCCACACTAAAAAAAACTCACAAAAGACATTAACTTCTAGATAAAGGAAGCAAAACTTGTGCAAAAATCAATTTTTAAGTTTTTCCATTACTTCCTGCGGAATGCAATATTGGCGTGTCAGATTTTGAAGCATTGCAGCGCTAAGAGTTTAGTTGTTAACCCTTCACTTCTTGCAATCGAGCTTAAACTTACTCGAAGGAAAAACTCTCCTGCCTCATTCCCAGATTTAATCCTGAAGGTGTTGTGTGTGTTGACGTATATGTTGGTGGCCTGAATCTGGAAGATGTCTGCCGGCACAGTGCGGTCCGCCTGGATGCTCATGTATTTGTAGACAATCGAGGGCGAGAGGCCTTGGCAGTCATTCTGAGAGCGACAGATGCAACGGCTGCTGAAACACAACGATTTAGACAATCCTGATGACACCACTTTACAGACATGATGAAGAAACAAACGGCATCATCAAGTTTGCTGACTTTTCGGAGGTTTGGACGTAAGGCGCCTCGCAGGGGTTTCTGGGATAGCAGCGGAAGCCTCCGTAATAGTTCCAGCACATTTCATCATCTTGGCAGTTATGAGTCCCTGTCTCACACTCATTTATATCTGTGGCAGAGTGACAGAGAGAGAAAGAGAAAGAAAGAGAGAGAGAATCTGTTAACTGCTAATCAAAAATAGCTGGATGACAATACTTCCAAAGCACAGGCACGCTTCATGAATCAGAGCTATGAAAGTACGGTCAAAGTTCAGCGCATGGTCATGATGGGGCTTTTCGGGTTGCAACTACATTTTCCGCATCTAAAGAGATGCAAACAAACACACGAGGGAAGCCTGCAGATCTGTATTTGAGGGAAGCCCCTGATGCAACCCCACATAGGCCTAATTCCAGCTCCTGCTTTGCTGCGCCACGAAAATAGACCCATCAAATGTGCCCCAAACCACAGAGCTATTTCTGGCACAGCAACCTGGATTCATCACCAAAACGTCCCCCTGACACAACAGGCTGGATTCATGGCTCTCCCTATAAAGCCTGCACCTGACCGAGGGGGGAAAGGAAAAAATAACAGCTCTCCCTTTGAGAACGCGCCGGAGCTTCAAATAAATCCACTTCAAGAAACCAACATCATGCATATAAATTCACAGAGGTGGCTCAGCAGGGCAACACAAAGTTGCTGTGTTTGCATTGCTTAACCTCTGCATTCTTTCCATGACAGTACTGGGTGGCTTTCAGTCCTGCTCGAGAGGTTGAAGAGTGAGTGATAGCAAAAATGACCAAGTTCTTCAAACACTTATCTTCAAAGATTTTACAAAGTGGAGGAGGATGAAGGGAGGGGGAGAAGGGAAATTGTTTGGGAGCTTTGTCTCGTGTGAAAACAAAGCAGAGGAATAAGATACTTATGACCATGTCGATGAAAGCCAGAAAGCAAGAAATACCAAATGCAAAAAAAAGGGATATGACCACAGTACCTTGACACAGCCTGTTTCCCTGGAGCTGATATCCTTGAGGACACTCACAGAAGTAACTTCCTGGGTTGTTTACACACTGGTACTGACACATGTAGCTGGACAAACTGCATTCGTCGATGTCTGCATAGAACGCAACGAGAATTTTTGCAAACGTGCATTCAATGCTACTATAAGTCAGGAATATGAACGTGTGCGCTGATTCACGTATCCACCTTGACAGGAGACCAAGTCTGGTGCCAGCTCGTAGCCCTGCTCACACTGACAGAGGAAGGAACCGATCAGGTTGTAGCAGTGATGCTGACAGGGACTCTGCACCTCACACTCATTCACATCTGAAAAAAAAAATATATGCACAAAAAAAAAAGTTTTAAATGCTGTATTTAAGTGTGAAATAAGAATATTTACACTTTGAAACTACTTTGTGCTAACACAACGACAAATACAGGTGATTCTGTGTTACTAGTTTAGTTCATAAGATAAAAGCAAAAGTAAAGAGTACAATAATAAACTATTTCAATATCAAGCATAACTTGCTGGCAGAAAAACATGCCGTTTCAAGCCCAGAACTGAAGACTGGACATTTTTCTGTGCTCTAACTGAGCTGACCACTGGTGCACTGCTCGGCCTCTTTCCTCTGTGAGAGAATCACTTGACAATTAGTTTAATATAATATATTAAAGGCATTTGACAGGAATCCTTTTTTACAATGAAGAAGTCTTAGTAGTTTCTCCTTAACCCCCTTTTGACAAAAACTACATTCAGCGAACATGAATTTAATCAGATTTCATTAGCGTGATTTTGTCCAAACCGTTTCGGACCATACTGTGGTGCTACTGGTGAGACACACGACTGGAAGATCGTACTGTCAGGGTTCGTGGTCTATCTCATGTTTTTTGTGAGATTCTAACTCTGTCTCTCGTCATCTCCTCATGTTTGATTGATGTTCTCGTCCTGGTTACCTTTATTTGTACCTGAGTGTGTGATTGTCGTCACCGGGTGCCTTGGCTATAAAAAAGGCTTTTCTTGTCTGTTCTGGTTGTCAGTCCGCCTGTGTTTCTGTGTCTCTGCGTGACTGTTCTCCTAAGCTTCAGGGCTTCAGGGCTCTTGTCTCTCAATGTCTTTGTGTGATAACACTCCCTTGAACTTGGGGATTCATTGACTTTTGGTTTCACCTTTCTTTTTTTTTCTTTTGTTTTGGGGGGGGCTATAAAATGTGTGTCTTCATCAACAATGGCGGTATCAGGCATCTTAAGTCCACCTTCCCTCAAGCCGAACGTAACGCATATTGCAAAAGTTCAGGGAGCTACCATTATGACTCATGAATAGGTATTCCTCTGTTGTTCTTTTAGATATCATAAACAGCTTATCATGAGGAGTCGGCACCCCAAATCATGTCTTCCACCACAATACAGGACGAAAGATATTAAAAGCATATTTTTCTGCTCCACCTCTTATAATTGTCAAATATCACAAAGACATTGTAAACTGTTCTTTAATTCTATCTCAGAAATGTACATTACAATTTCACAATCTTGCCTCTGAAGTCAAAAAAAGACAGAAATACATGGACACAGTATGCAAACTGTATGAATCTCCAAATATCCTTTACAAATCAACAGCTCTGTCACTGTTTGACTTTTGCTTTGGGTGGGTTCAGATAACATGGAAACTCTGAGCTTCAAAGCAATCAAAGGCACAAGTTGCTTTGATTAAAAGATTTCTTTATATATCTGCATGCTGAGACAGCAGAGCCAGGAAAGATTAATTCTATAATTTAGTAGCTACAACTGCATTGATATTATTAAAACACAAGTGTTTTAAATTCTAATGTTTATTTACTGTACGGTACTTGTTTTGGGTTTTTTTTCTATTGTCATTATATAAAATCAAAACATTCGATTGACAACAAGCCAAAATCTATCAAGGCTCACCCTCGCAAATGAGCAGATTAGGTTGATATTCACTTCAGTACAAAGTGAGTCAGGCTGCTTCTCCCAAACAAAGCACTGAAGCGAAATGTTTTTATAATTCAGTGGTGAATACAGACGCCCCCTCACACATGAGCACACACAGCTTTTTCAGTGACTTACCAACACAGCTGTGGTTGTTGCTGGCCAACTTGTGACCTGCGTTGCACTCGCAGTAGTAGGAGCCCTGGGTGTTCACACATCTGTGCATACAGTAGTGGCTTAAGACGCACTCGTCTCTGTCTGCAGGTACACAGAGGAGTCATTAGGGACTGACTGAAATCGTAGATATTCAAATCAGTTGGTATGCTCGAGTTACAATCTATAATACTACAATGGCAGGTGTTTTGTCTCACCAATACAGCGATCTCCATTCTTCTGGTAGCCTGGAGGACACTGGCAGGCGTAGGAGCCTATGGTGTTGAAGCACGTCTGTTCAGACCCACAAGTGTTTCTGCCCGTCGCACATTCATCTATGTCTGCAATGAACACACACAGGCACTGAGGAGAGCTGCACGAAGCTATTGTCTGCTGTAACGTAAGAACATATGGCAGACAAAAGCAACATGTCTGCAGTGTAGGTGCTTTGTGATGTGTGAATTGTTTTCCACAGACGGTAAAACCTGTGATCACTGACACCATCGCATCACACGCATGGGCATAAACACACATGCTCGCACGAATGGTAGGCGATTAAATAAAGAAGGCTTTTATTCAGAGGCTCTGGGTGAGGAAAGGAACACAGAT
>OMNM01041809.1:6584-20768 GCA_900302745.1 Parablennius parvicornis
ATCCCTTTTAGGGCTGGAAGGTTGCTCAGAGGTCAAGAGGTGATGTTAGTCAATGTGTGAAGCCGCTGCTGGCGTTTGGATTTGAAGCACTGTCGCTGGTTTCACATTGATTACAGTAATGAAACCTTGTAATGCCATGCTTTCCAGGAAATAGAGTGAAAGCGCATCGATCCGCCCAGACCGGCTTGTGCATATTTAAGCTAAATGTTCCTGCAGTCGCATAGGTGCACCATTATTCTGTCCTGAAACACAAAAACAGCTCAGTCAAGGATTCTTTCACTTAATTATTGCATTGATGTCTCCCTTTGATTTCATTGTGGGTGCCACATAGGTTGACAAAATAAGCAGTTTATTTATATTGTACCTCAGTTTTAAAAATAACTCTTGTCTGTATAACAGTTTATTTATCTGCTGATGTTGAAGCTGAGGCTTTATAGCAGGCAGTGGGTGTGTGTGACTGTTGCAACAGGCATCTGATGGAAATGTTTTTTTGTTGTTGTTTTGTTTTTTTTGTTTGTGTTCTCCAGAGCACCATCAACCCAGTGGATGGGATCTACCAGCCCCCCCTGGACACTCCTGTAGTCAACACCACCATGCCAACGCAGACCACACTACCTACAGGTATGATGCTAACCTCACCTCAGCTGAATTTTACAGGTAACAGATAAAAAAAATTTCTAAGTCATCATCTAGACAATGTAATTACTGTTATGTCATATACAAAAATGACAACTTTCCCTGAAATTAATCTCTTCAAAATGTCAACCCCTTCCTGTGCTGAAGCGCTCTGAGACACAGATGATCGTGTTACATTAGATAAATCATTACTTTTTGAATGTATGTCATTTAATCTGCAGTTTTACTTGTCATCTTGTTCATTGTTGTAAAATTATATTTAACAAGAGATTTCTGAGGTGCACCAAAGGTTGACCTTGACTTAGCCTTTCCGGATCATCTCCAAAATTTAACAGAATGGCCTAATAACTATCTGTGGTGAAATTTTCGACAAAATTTGTGCTGTAGTTTAGACATAATCTTGCTAACAGACAGATGAACAGATATACACTGATGACTTAATTACGTCCTTGGCGAACGTAACGGAGTGAAAAAAGAACCTAAATCAAGTTCTCAGATGATACCTTCAATATTGTTCTTGGTTTGAATAAATCTAGTGAAAATGAATGTTGGAAATCAATAGACAGTGGGGCGTACAATTTATAATCCACGTTTTAGACTTAATGATTTTGTAAACGAAATAGATAATTTCTTATTGATTATTTTTACTTGTCTGTATATTGATATTTTAAGAAACTTGAGGTGATTAATAATTGATCAGATTTACACCCATTGTGTGACTAAGTCCTGGTGCTTTTGAGTGTATTTTGGTCAGGTGACTATGACCAGACGGTTTTAAAAGTCGTGCAAAAATGAGCACCACAAAGTAGGCCATTCTATTTTCAGTGTCTCAATGGTCTGTGGAATCTCCCTCACAGCTGAAGCCTCGCTCTGCAACACTTCAGGTCATTTTCTTAGACTGGGCCTACCAGCATGTGAAGAGAGGTGTTTGTCGTTGTGTGTTCTTTTATGCTGATCTGGCTTCATCAGGCTTCACTGCTAATTGATGTGCTTTCGTTTGTTTCACTAAAGACGCTTCTCAGGTGTGTAAATCAGACCAACGACCTTCCACGTTACCTGTTGGTCCTGTCGTCACGGTTATGGGCAGTCTGCAGACTCCTACTCCCAACAGTACAGGTGAATTGATTAATCAGTCTTTTTTTTCCGTCCTTTTTTTTTCCAGTGTTGATTAGCAAGTGCAAATGACCTTAAAAGTTTAAAAGTTTAAGATTTATGCTCCTTCTGAACTTTTTATTGACCTATAGCAAAATGTGTTATTGGAGAGAAGAGAAACTGTTTTGTCAGTTGCAGAGACCTAGTATATAAACACATTGCAGTGCAAAGAAAAAGCATGTGAATCCCTTGTTTTACTTATTAACTAGCTGTCTGGGGGTAAAATGACAGGTTCCCATTAGGCCTGGACTCTTGCAGCCACCATTTAGTGTTGCAAACATTTGTTAGTTTTTTGTTTAAAATAATGGTATTTACAATATGTGCACTTTGAAACAAGCTTTCATCAGGTTTTACTGATGATTAAGATCAAAGGTTACAGCATTTTTTTTTTATGGAGGGAACTGTTTTATTCTTAGACTAATGCGTCTCAAAGGTCAAAATTAACTGAAACTCTTTTGTGTTCTCTTATTGTAGGTTTTCTAAAGAAAGAAATTATTTTACTATCCTTGAACTCTCAAAGCATTTATGCAGGCGTGATACATTATTCATTCTCCTGGAAATAACACTGTGCACACTTTCCAGAATATGTATTATCAGATACTTGACTTTACAAGCAATGTTTCGCTGATACAGTGAGAGTTTGACCACAGAAAAGCAGCTGAAATAATAATTAATGCTGCTCTTCCGTGTCAGTCTGTAAGCATAATGCAAATTGAAAAGCAGAGTGTAAAAGCATAGGAAAGCAGAGGTTGTTGCCCGTTTGTCTTCTATGCTGATGCAGTAGTATTAAAATGCTGTGCTTTGCACTAAGGAGGCTTGGCTGCATGCTTGAGAGTACTGTCAATAGTAACCCTTGAGTATGTTAAAGACAGCTTAATGTCACTGTGCACATTCTGCCCGTACGAAAACTCGGTATTTGATCATCACGTTGCGTATACTAGCATGCAACCGACAGAAGAGCCCTGCAGCCACCGATAATGTTTGACATCTTTCTCTGTGTTGTTTTTGTCTGTTAGGGAGTGGCCCATCAGGCCCCAGCAGCGGCGTCGCCTCCCCAGCTCTAATCCCCCTCCCCTCGCACTCGGTGCCAGACTTCTCCTACTCCTCCAGTGAGGACGAGTTCTATGACGCTGATGAATTTTACCAGAGCAGCACTTCCCCCAAGCACTGCATAGAGTAAGTACAATAGCGCCGCACCTCCTCTACAGCCGACACAGCAAATCAAAAGGATACTTTTGTAGTTTGAAACACTTTGAAGCACACAAAAAAAGAAAACACACAAAGAAAGGAGGGGAGCACAAACTTGGGAGGGATGAGGTCATAATAACAATACAAACTGAATGTTTCTCAACATAGTGTTTATTAATACCACATCATTTAGTTTAGACATGGTAAGCGAACTGTTTTCCAGTAGAGCGGGAAAAAATGAGTAATGAAGCCAAGTTGACTCCCAAATGGTCCAAATGAAGAGCCAGTAGACTTGACAGTGATTCTCTGAGAGATGGTGTTTCGGCCTTTAAAAAAAACATTGTTTTAAATTAGACACCCTCATCAGCTACAGGGTGATCACGTCTGAGCTTGCATCCCTTTTCCAATTCTGAGAAATGCCTGGTTGTTTCATTGGCCCAGCCCATGGGACTATGCACGACAGGGGTTGTCCTCTTTCCTGAGGCCCAGTTTACATGACAATGTTTCACAGAAGTCCATACGTCATTTTGTTCTGTGCTTTACACACATTGTCTCTGAATGTGGAAACTCTATATTTTGGTCAGACTGTGTAGAAGCCATAAAATATAGTCACAAAAACGGTAGAAGACAGCTTCACCCAAAGCAGAAGAATGTTTTTTTACAAAGTCCTTGATAACGACTTTTTCCATAAGGACTAAAACAGATAAACCCTTGTGTTGAGCAGGTCGACTGAAACCATACTGTTTCAATTCAATTCAAATTAACTTGCTTTAGTCAGGAGGGGCTCTAAAGAAAATTGGGATATCTATCTGCTTTTTAACAGGTTATTTCTACTGCTTCCTGCCTAATTTCTAACCCTGCTATTTCTTCCTTTTGCCCGCAGTCCCTCAGGGCCTTCAGCTGCCTCGTCACTTGCAAATCAAGATACGGCGTTGAAACGGCCCGACACCACCGAGTCCCTCAGCTCATCCATGTCTAACGGCACCACAGATGCAGGTAAAATAGGAAAACGAATATACACAAGACACGCATATTTATTGTATATTATCAATGGTGAGCCAAAGCTTTGATCTGCTGTAGTGAGAGAAGGTACATGGTTATAGGGGCAGTGGAAGTTACAGAAACAAATTGTGAATCTGGAGTTCACGGGTTCAAATCTCCAGTCTGAACAAGACTCTTGACTCCCCTTTGCTCCCTGGAGTGCCGTAATGTGGCAAATGTGGCAGCACCTCCACATCCTGAAAATAGGATTGGTCAAGGCGGGGAACAAAAAAGAATTTCCTCAAGAGGATTAATAAAGTATAATTAGTTTAGTTTAGTAAGTTATGTACCCAAGTAATTCAATGAGATTTTACTTCATTACGGTTGCATCTGCCACACAATAAAGAGAGACAGCTGTGTGTTTTTGAAGCCATGGCACATCTGGTCTTTTTTTTTTTTTCTTTTTTAATCTGCAGATCCATTTGACAGCCATGATGACCGTGACGATGACGGTGAGGGCGAGTCAGTGGAAGAGCACAAAAGCGTCATCATGCATCTGCTCTCTCAAGTTCGTTTAGGCATGGACCTCACAAAGGTAAGGCCCAAAAATTGTTTTAAAATGTGAACATCTTCAAGTATTCTTCACAATGAAAGATGCAGTTTTAACTGTTGGATGAGACTATGACGTTTCAGCCACTTTGAGCCATGTTAATTTTCACTTCTATTATGCAAATACACGTTTTAGTCTTAACTTTCCCTCGTCGCTGTATTTCACAGGTGGTGCTGCCTACATTTATTCTTGAGAGGAGATCTTTGTTAGAAATGTATGCAGACTTTTTTGCACATCCAGACTTGTTTGTAAGGTGTGTATCGTTCCTCAGTCGTGTAAGAGATGCCGTCATTCTGTTTCTATGTGGTTCAGCTTTGTAAACCAGTATTAAAACCCTCATTTTCTTCCTACAGTATCGCTGAGCAGCCAGAGCCCAAAGAGCGCATGGTGCAGGTGGTGAAGTGGTACCTGTCAGCATTCCATGCGGGGAGGAAAGGCTCAGTGGCCAAGAAACCATACAACCCCATCCTGGGGGAAGTCTTCTACTGCCACTGGGATCTTCCCGTAGAGACGGAGGAGCTCGCTCCACCCACGGTGAGATCATGTGCTGTCATGTGCTATTGCAGTCATGGTCATCAGTCCGGCCCAGTTCACACAAGACTCTATTTTTTTTAAAGAGTCTGTGCCTTTTATAACTTCAGTTTAATTCTACCATCATATTGTTTAACCCTAGATTGTTACACCCAACATGTTTAGGCTGTTATATTAAGCTATTATCTGATTTCTGATTTTTCAGTGTCACAAAAAGTTCTCATTTATAAGCAAAAATAAAACGTGTCCAACTTCAAAATAATTATATTTTTTTTAAAAAGTGTTTAACTATCAAATGTGATTTTTAGATATGTGAATGAACATCATTTGCCACATTAGCAAAAAATATGAAACATTGTTCAGTTGTAATATGGAAAAAGTATTGTTTATTTATTCATTCATGTATTCATTAATTAATGTTTCTACTCTGTGTTGTCCTTTAGGAGACCGTATCAGACGGCCCAGTTCCCTGTACCTCGCCCAACAGTGTGTGTTTTGTGGCAGAGCAGGTCTCTCACCACCCACCCAGTGAGTGTTGATCCCTCTTATGTGTAACTACACAACACTAACAAAACATTAAAATACAATACGTTAAACTAAACTGTGAACACACTTAAAAATACTTGATTAAAAATATGCTCAATACGCTTGTGTTTTTAGATCATTTATTATCAAAATAGTATGTAACCCGTTGCAGTCACTGCTTGCTAACTTAGTTTTACCATCATTGATTTGTTTCCATATTTCTACTAATCCGTTCTTCTCCCTGCAGTTTCTGCATTCTACGCAGAGTGTTTAAGTAAGAAAATCCAGTTCAACGCTCACATCTGGACCAAGTCTAAGTTTCTCGGCATGTCCATAGGTGTCCACAACATTGGCCAAGGTACATTCAGTACTTCTTATTATTATGTGGTGAAACAGTTTAATTTACCTCTTTATCTCTTTAAAACCTCAAAAATCTTTTCTTTTTTTATCTTCATCCAGGCTGTGTGTCGTGTTTGGAGCATGATGAACATTATATTCTTACATTTCCTAATGGATATGGAAGGTACGCATGATTAATTCCTGGATTTTTCTGTTTATTTTTACTCTCCTCAGTGCATTTGTCCAGGTCTTTGAGGAATATCAGTCGCACAAATTGTGGTATATGACCACTGCATGCTCATTTTTCCCATTTTTGAATCAGTCTAACTTCCATATGTTTTGATTTTATTACACAAAGACTGAACTATTTCAGGCCTTTGTTGTTTATAGTTCTTTCGTAAATCATGAAAATCTAAAATACCCAACTCAAAATGAGAAAGTTTCACAAGACCAGATGTCTTTGATTGTTAACTGGACACCAAATTGGTCACTGCCAAAAGTTAGAACATGCTCAAACTCTTTCCGTATAAATTTTGTTGGTGTAGAAATAACTGGTGAAACTGTGAACTTTAAGGTGCTGTCTCATTCATCTGAACCCCCAAAACTATCTGAAGACATTTAATTTCTGAGTGTTCCTCAGTCCTTAATGACCAAATGTGAGTTAAAGAATCTGTCCTTGAGGGGCCTGGCTTGATGTGGATCCTCTTGCTCCGTCTGTCCAGGTCTATTCTGACGGTGCCGTGGGTGGAGCTGGGCGGGGAGTGCAACATCTCCTGCTCAAAGTCTGGCTACAGTGCAAACATTGTGTTTCATACCAAACCCTTCTATGGAGGAAAGAAGCACAGGATCACTGCTGAGATTTTGTAAGTGGAATATTTGAATATACACTTTCAATGTAGTTCATAAACCCTGACGACACTCAGTGACAATATCTGAAACTTTGTCATGATGTATAATGACACCAATGTTTGTGTCTGTTTCAGTGCGCCAAACGACAAGAAGTCTTTCTGCTCCATTGAAGGAGAATGGAACGGAGTGATGTACGCCAAGTGGACAACTGGAGTGAGTCTTCTCCTTGAATAAACAAATAACTAATTGTTACTTGAACTAGTGAAAATGAAGAGCTAATTTTCATTTGTATTTATTTAGGTAAAATGTGTAACCTTTAAAGTGCTTTGTTTGTTCTTCAGGAGAACACAGTCTTCATCGACACTAAGCGGATGGGCATCATCAAGAAGAAAGTCCGGAAGCTGGAGGACCAGCACGAGTACGAGTCCCGAAGGTCAGACATCACAAGATTACAAGTTGCTTTCCAGCCATAGCAGGCTCCTAACACGCAGTTGAAGATTCAGAAAAGAAAATGCTTTAAATAAGAGTTGAAACACACTTCTTCTTCTTTTTTTTCGATCAGACTGTGGAGAGATGTTACAGTCAACCTGAAGCTAAAAGACATTGATGCAGCAACAGAAGCCAAACACCGGTTGGAGGAGAAACAAAGAGCTGAAGCCAGAGAGAGGAAGGAGAACGAGCAGCAGTGGGAGACCAGGGTGAGACTCTGTCTTTGTTATTCAGTTACCACTGCATGTCGATGCACCTCGTGTTCTTAAAATACTGAGACCAGAACACATACCTTCCTCCCTGTAAATCCAAAAATCTCCGAAAACAAACGCAGGTGAATTTAAGTTTTAGATTTCACAGAAAACGTTTGGCATGAATTCAAACTCAATTTATGACGTTATGACTCTGAAAACGTTACGTATTTCTTTCTATAATGAGATGTTTTGATGATATTTTGGTTATCTCGTAGGAGGAGTGCTGATGAAGGTGTTTTAAATGTAGTGTGTCATGATTGCCTTTACTTGTGTGTGTTTGCAGCTATTCCATGAAGACGGAGAGTGTTGGGTCTACGATGAACCGCTATTAAAGAGATTTGCCTCTCAGAGGCAGTAAGAAGACGCCACCACCACACTAATAAACACACATCCATATGCATAAAGAAATGCACACCGATCAGAGTCTTCATAAGAACTCTTTTGCAAAACCACTTCTTATCCAAGCCTTGATATGACTGATGATTGAAGATGTACACTGCTTAGCATTTGACTGTAAAAACAATATGGAAATGAATGAAAAGCCTCTAAGATGTAATATGAATATTAGTAAAGCTCCTCTCCTTATTTTGGGGTTAATCTTACTCCCACCGCCACCGAGACCCTCCACCTGCCAACACGAGACTCGGCAGCACAGGGCGGAGTCAGGAGAGCCGACACAACTCGTCTCTCGACTCCTTCCATTAGCGTCACAGCCACACCATCCAGCAGCTCCCTGGGCAGTACTGAGCAGTACTTGTTTCCCTCACATACATGCGTTTATTGAGGGGGGGGGGGAGGCAAGAGGTCTGTGGTTGATGTTTTCAAGTAAAGCTTGAAGAGTAAAACTGTGCTCTACATCTCAGGGAATCTGGTGACTGAGGAAAGAAAGCTGCTGCCCCCCCCTCCCAGAGTCTGACAGCCTTATAACGGTGGACCGGATGAATCTTTAAGGGGCGGGAGAGAAGTTCTCTGCTTGCCTGCGACTAGTTGTAACTGTTGTTTATATATAGATATACATATGATGGATATATATTCTTTTTTTAATTTTATTTTCAATGCTCTTTTTGTTTATTTTTCTTTCTGGCAATAGTGTAAAATATTTGAGGATATGAACTTGATGGCTTTATTTTCATCTTTAGGACTCATTCCATGTTAGCCTTTCAATGTTTTGTTCCCATTTCTGAGTTGACTTTTACCCACATGTTAGATCGTTCACATTGTTCTGTGTCTCCAGTGTTAATCCAGAGGCAAAGTCCTTGGTAAGCCATAGCATCTGAACTGATTGAAGGAGTTGTGATTGATTTATAAATATATGCAATACAGATAAACTGAATTTACTTTGCTGGTTAAAGGACACATTTCCATGTCCAATATGCCAAAAAAACGAATCTGAAGAGAAAAAGGGTAAAGGGACTTTCATCTGGACAGACAATAGCACTCTGAGAGGTCTCCATTTTACCTGAAGGCATTTATGAACAAATGATTGTTTACATGTTTTTTTTTGTCTTTCTGGGCAGTCGGTCGATGTGCAGTTAAAATTGAGTCTCCTGTATGTTCTGCACATCCTTGATTCCTCTCTGATGTCAGGACCAATCACCTTGACCTTCCCTCTGAAAGGTGAAGAGATTGAAAGCCAGGAATCAGGAGGAGACCTTTTGAAGTACTGCTGCAGTTTGCTGCATCAAGCCAAACTGCTCAGTCCTTGTGTGATTATACTTTTTTATTTTCATGTTTCTTCAAAATTCAGAACAACATAGAGGGCAATATTTATCCTGCTGTACACCTCTGCTTTGTTAAATCCAATTTCTTTTACGGCTATAGATAGGTTGGACCTAAATACAATATTTGAACAAGATAATGAAATAAAATCTTTTCACCTGAAAATGCTGTAGCAAGTCAATGCAGCCCCTCTTGTTGTCTTTGTTTTGATGAGATTTATGAATTGTTTTATGATTTCTGAAAAAGATTAATGGATTGAAATACAAACGAGTCTCTCAAACCACAGACTGGACTGTGGTGAAGGGATTATAACCCTTTTTGCTGGTGCTTGATCCAAACACGGTGATTGATAAATCTCCCTCTCCTGTGGACTTTGTTCTTATAAAAGCAGAAATAAATGCCTTCGGTAATTTCACAACTAAATTAAGGGGTTTACCAAATCTAAGGCTGTTATTTTGTCTTTCCTCCCTTCATGCGTTTGTTTCTGGATATTCTGTTGAATAGAGGCCTTGCCATTATTTTCAGTATCACTCAGTATTGCCTGTTATAGGAAGCAATCCAAACAAATGTATTTTTATTTCCTTCTCATCATAACCGGTGATTGTATCCGATTCTCCTGTTTATTGATGCATAATATTAAATCTCCATGAGTTTATTCCCGTGAGATTTTGTCATGGCTTCTGCAGAAGAGCATCTCAAGTCACATTGCTGAAGACATCATCGGATGGATTTAGATTTTTTCAGTGTCTCATCGGTTTAAGTAACTGACTTCAACTATATTCCGAGAAAGCATAAAGGGATTGATCTGCAAGGGAGTTCAGGAAAAGCTAATGAGTTGGAATAAGATTACTATTGTAACAACACGTCAAAACTAACCTGTCCCGCGACGGTCTGAACCCAGTTTACGTTCCCTATTAGTAAGTCAATAATCCAATGCTTGGTGAAATCTGTTTCACAATAAGAGCCGACATTGAAGAATCAAAAGTCGATGTTATGAAGTCTTGGCTGCCACATGGCAGTTATCTCTAACTTTTCTGACATCTGCTTGAAATCCAAAAAGTGAGACAGATCGTGAAGCCCCACTTTCACAATCTGTATTCATACTGACAATCAAGATCAAGCTGCTTTTTCCCCTCTGTGTTCACGTGTCTGGCAGCACTCGCAGTTAATAGTAGGTGATGGCTCGAGGCTGGTCACCAGTCCATAAAAGGGCAAACAGAAACAACCCCTTACACATTTGGGCGCGTCGCTTAAACAAAGGCGCAAGTGTTAGGTCTGTGTGATGAAATGTACTGCGTGCAATTGCCACACAGAAAGAACTTCAAATCTAGAACTGAACCAGGAATCTTGCTGTGATGCAACATTATACCACAGCAATCTAATAAAAGTGTACAGAATAACTTAACATTTTCATTTATTTAACATGCAGAGTTCAAAGCGCCATACTGTGCAGTTTTCAATGGTTTCAATTAATATGCAGGAATTTTGATTAAAAGTGTGCATATTATCCGAAAGCCTTATTGTTTTTATGTACTTGTACAAATACTAAAGCAGTTGTGAGCCATGTTATTTGCAAGAGTCTGTCAATATCATGTGATTTCAAGCAGAGCTTAACCCAACTTCTATTTGACATCTAATCAGCAGGGCATTAAAATATACACCTGGTGGGTAACCAGAGTTTAAAAAAAAAAAAAAAACATCCTTACATAGATACACTCTGAAAGACCTTATCATTTTGAAAAATGAAAAATGCATTTTGCAAATGATTGTTAAAGCTGGATTTGATCATGCGTCTTGGAAGACATATGACATTAGACTAACTGGTCTAAATGTTGAGGAACTTGTGTATTTAAACCTGTTGAGTGTGTCACTGAATGTTTTATATACAAATGGCTTACAGTTTCTATGTTGATGTGCCATAGGGCGCAGAGAGGAGGAATGTAACAGTGTGTTAATAACATTTAACATTATACTGTAGTCACGTTGGGTTTTATACAGTGCACTATGTGACATATTGAGATTTAATCATTGTATTTCTCCGTTCATCTTCAAATTCAAATCTGTGCACTGTCGAGGTAAGTAAAATGAGGAAATCCAAGAGTATGCAAACCACATAGGGAAGTAGAAATTCCCAAGAAGTGCTAAACACAACAATGCTGCTCATCCCACTGCAAAAAATAATTATGATACATTTTCCAACTGAATGTGACGAATTGTTTTATATCCACACTGGTTTTGTACATCATTTTGTATCTCCAGTTAATGTGTTACGTATGACAGCACTAACTTGACGCAGGGAAGTAGTTGGTACATTCCTGTAATAATAATCACTTGGTATGTTCCTGGTTTGTCACGTGGGAATGACGAATAGGCCTCCGCCTGTTTTTCCCAGCAGACTTTGCGGTCTTATTTATAAAGGCTGGGCTCCCTTTTTCGCACTCTCTCCCTGCTCTGTGGCCCAACAGGTAACTGACTTTCGTTGTTTGTCTGCGGTTTCTTTTTTCTTGATCAGTTTTGAATCTTAGCTGAATTCCTTCAGAGCGTGTTTTTGTACATGTGTACGCTGCTACAGCTCTGTTTTTAATGCTACCTTAAACAGTAGCATTCGACGTTAGCAGGCCGCAGCCACGTGCTGTAGCTCAGCATGGTGTGCTCGTTCATTTTAGGCCTCTTTTGTGGTTATAGCTTAAATGTTCCAAGTATAATCGAGTCGTCACCTGGTTGTGTGATGAAATGAATGTTGGTAGGGACATCTGAGTTAAGGTGAAGAAACGCCAACTATTCTGACTCCCACGTGACGATGGCTGCAGCAGTAGGCCGCAGAAATGACCTGCTATTGGCTCTGCAGTACTTCAGGGTTCATCTACCTGTAGCATCCTTTACAAGTAGTTTTTGCAGTTATACATGAACTTCTGAAAAGTTTGCATAGCTGTTTTGAAACAAATATTGGTTTAACTATTAACAAGTCTTCATGTGGAGGGGTGAAATGATGAAACTTTTGTCTTTTCTTTAGGTTCATCATGAGATTGCAGTTTTTGGATGCCATACCTTTCCCAAGTGGTGAGTATTTTCCTTCATGGCTGGGCTGAAGTTACTACTGGAAGTCTTTGATGAATCTAATATAAGAGTAGTGGACAGAAGTGATTTCTGAACATTTAAATACTGAGACTCAAAGTTTACAGTTCTTCATCCGCACAAGCTGTACAGTGCTAATTAAAGTTTTGTCTCTAGGTGAGATGAAGGAGCATGCAGCAGATCACAAGGTGAGCTAATTTCACATTCCTACATAGTGAAGTGTAGTAATGTTCTTCTGAGGTGTTTCCCGTAGGTCCAGATTAGCTCTGAATGTTGAAACTTCCGGTGGCATTTTTGGCACATTGTTTTCCAATCTGGCTTCAAAATTGAAACCGCCTTTCTATTGATGCAGTATAATTTGATTGGTATCTACATGCTGTAGAGCTGTATTATATATATTTTTAAAAAAAAAAAAACAATGTAGCATCACCATGCAAATTCTACCATGGGTAAGACTTGATTGGTGCATGCAGAAAAATAGTTGCTTGCCTGAAACTAGTTCCTTGTCGACACCTCAGGGGTGCATTAGTCATAACTCTTGTTCACGTTATGTCCTGTGATGACTCTTATTTGCTACTCTTGACGAGCTGGATGACGATACAGACGACCACCAAGTCATTTTTCTGAGGCATATGCAGTTTAATGCTTGTGATTTGTTGGAGGAAGCGTTGATTACTAATATGAATCTTTCAATCTGCAGATGTGCTTCAGATTGCTTGACATACCACAGACACAGAAAAATGGGTAATTTGCTTACATTTTTTTAACCATCCTTTAAGTTAAAGCTGTTAATGATGATTTTTGTTTAAAAAACAATGGGAATCTCTCTGAATAAGAATGAAAGAGAACTTTTTTCTGATGCAGTGCAACACAAGTTAATTCCTAATGTATTGCATTTTGTAGTTTTGTAATTTATTGCGGTTTGACTTGCAGATGGTCCTGATGAAGTGAGAGCTGTTTTTTCAAATGCTGGATCCCACTTGAAAGGTAAATTATGAATGATGTTTTGAACTAAAACTAAGCGAGTGGTCTGTAGTGATGAGTGCATAGTTCAGCAGATCACATGACGAAGAACAATTGTCTTTCGCTCCTATCTGATGCAGCGGCTTCACTTGTCCATTGAACTCCTCGATTGCTGTGCTGGATGTTAAATGTCTGTTTGATTACAGATGCTGCTGCTGCTGCAGTGAGACCAGTCCCAGCAGATAACTTCTGTTAAAGGTGAGATTTGCAGTCTAAAATGTCCTTTTAAAGTTGGATGCAATGATGAGTGCATAGTTCAGCAGATCACCATGACGAAGAACAATTGTCTTTCGCTCCTATCTGATGCATCGGCTGCACTTGTCCCTGGTGTTGCATGGCTTTAGTGGATGTTAATTCTGTCTCTCTAATTACAGATACTGCTACAGAGGGACCAGTCTCATCAGGCGATTCTTCTAGTAAAGGTGAGGATTGATGTCTGAATTGTTCTCCTAAAGTTGGATGCAATGATGAGTGCATAGTTCAGCAGAGTACATGACGAAGAACAATTGTCTTTCGCTCCTATCTGATGCATCAGCGTCACCCGTCCCTCGTGTTGCATGACTTTAGTGGATCTAAATTCTGTCTCTTTAATTACAGACGCTGCACTCCGGTGAGCTTCGGGTAAAGGTGAGGTCGGAGTCTAAAAAGTCATCTTAAAGTTGGATGCAATGATGAGTGCATAGTTCAGCAGATTACATGACGAAGAACAATTGTCTTTCGCTCCTATCTGATGCATCTACTTCATTAATCCATTGTGATTCCTGGCTTGTGTGGTCGATGTTTATTCTGTCTTTCATTACAGATGCTGCTGCG
>OMNM01041812.1:9150-29750 GCA_900302745.1 Parablennius parvicornis
CCCCCTACACACACACACACAGATTACCTCACCCTCCCGCTGTGTACACAAAACCCACTGCACTGAACGAGGAGTGGCCAGAAGCAAACCCCCTCCCCACTCCTCTGTCTCAGTGGTCAAACGCGTATTAAATCATCACTAATGTAACAATCACATGTTTATCCCAATTAGCCTCCCACCGACAGGCTGAGCTCTCCATCAGCCTCCTCCGCCACCCTCCCATCACAAACACTGCGGGGTGCCGACCAGCCCGTTTCCTCTTTGCAATAATGAATGTTAATCAAATCAATAAATGTTCACAGCCATTTGTCACAGTGAGATCAGATGAGCTTTTCACCCCTACAGCCACCCGGCTTTCTCCGTCGCTCTCATGTGTTCCAGCTAGCTGCTGAGGATCCTCTCCCCATGAATACACGGTCTGTCTGGTAAAGATTCGGCCCTTTGTGAAAGCCCTAATTGCAAAAAAAAAAAAAAGGAGAAAAAAAAAAAAGAAAGAAAAAAGTGAAACGCATGAAAGCGAGTAATTAATATCGAGCCAAATATTTCCAGAGCTGCCCACTCCTTCCTGTTTCTATTTGACCGAGCAGGGAAAGCAGAGGGAAGAGGGAGTGGAAGTGTGGAAAAGGTGCTTTATAAGAGGTGACAGTTGCCGGTAAGCTGCTGAAATTACTGCAGCCACAGGACGAGAAACGTGGCTTTATTAGGGTGTCTCGAATATGTAATTAAAAACCGGAGGCGGGGCTTGAGCTCCGTCGCTCATTCGCTTTTAATGCCCTCGGTCTCTCCCTTCTCGCGCCTCAACACAAACAGCTTTAATTCACAAAGACAGTATCTGTTGTGTACAAAAGAGCCAGACGTGCAGAAAGAGCGGCTTCGAGGGGCCAAATTCCTGCTGGATTTTCTCTTCTCGCCTCGGGCCAGCTGCAAGGAAAATATCTCGGGAAAAGAGTGGACAAGCCAGCAAAAACAGCCTGCTGACCTGGCCGAGTCATCATTTGTGGGACTTGGAAAATGTGGCCCAAACAAATGGAAGTTCATTTGCGTCTAACTATCAGACACATATTTGGGTGATCCCTTTTTGGCAAACAAAAAAGAAGTCTTCAAAAAAGGTGATGAAAGGAATCCGCCCCACAACAACAGAAACACTGGATGATTCAACAGAAGCTGTGTGGTCATTAATTTTAGTCTACGCTGCTATGAAGAGCTCTGAAAAGAATCTGTTCAGACTTTCTGGTTTGACTTTCGAAACTCATCCAAACACAAAGCTTCATTACTTCATTCGAAGAAGGGCAGAATGTAAGTAATGTATTTATGCCATGCAGACAGAAAAAATCCAAAATTTCCAGTGTTTGTAACACTTATGGATCAAGCAATAACTAAAAATACATTAAATCAAACAAATCTTAAGACTGAATGTGAGTTAACTGCATACGTTTTCACTCTCAACATGCCAGAGTTCACCGCTCTGCTCTTGATATGTTTCGTCAGTTCATCTGCCAACGAGATACATTTATTCTGGTCCCTGTAGTAAAAAAGAAAATAAAAAGCTGCACAGACCAGAGAGCGAGTATCTGCGCCATCCCATCGGGTACATCGAGCACTGCTCGTATGACTGATTCTTTGACTTAAACAGACAGTTTAAGTCAAGCAGACTGTGGCATATAGCATCACATAATAAAGCCCGTCTGGTCCCGAGTGTTAAATGTGACCCGATGGTGTTGCTTTGAGAACAAAACCTCCCGTGCTTAAACAAATTGTATATTTTCCCCGTAACAAATGACATCGCACAATGACAACACACTTCTTATGCTCCGATTCTTTCTGCCGCATCCCCCAACCCATCTGACCTCCACTGCCCCTGACCACCATGGCCAATCCGCCTTTAATCCACCTCCATGTGGCACTAACCAGGTCACCACGCCTGTGAGGAGGGTCCAGGAGTCTGTGGCCCGGCATGGAGAAAGGAGGAGACAACTTTATTAGCGGCAGTGGAAAGCCAACAGGACAGGTCACGCCAGGCCAAAGTTGGCCGTGACTGGAGACCCACTAAATACTGCCAGGCCTCTGAGACAGGAGACACATGAGACCCTCCAGAGCAACACAACAGAAACATCTCCTGCCGCTTAACCCGACCTCGGGTGGTCGTCAGAGCTGGAACTTATGATCACTTCACATGGAGGAAGAGCTGAACAGCTTGAGTACTACACTTTGGTGCAATATTGTGGTATATCTGGATAGAATTTAACAAACTGTCTAAATACTTTAGGGAAATACAAATATGAATGTATGTATGATTACTGTTATATTAATAGTATTAATATCAATAATAACGACACTTGCCTAGCTGTTTTTATAGTACTCCATACATGTCAAAGGAAATGGGTATTATTAAGTATACTCAGGAATAAGAAAGTTAAATGAGTTTTAAAGCACAAGCAACATTTAATTATCAGTGTTGAAAAGGCAGAATTTATGTACTCCTTCTTGACAAAAATGTAAAACACATGATAAAGGCTAAAGTGAACAATAAATACATCTTTGGTTTGCAAAATATTTTGTGTCAAAACAGATTTGAATTTAAGCAGTATTATTGATGAAAAAGAAAGACTCATATATATACAAAGAAAATGTTAGTTTGATCTGGGGCCTGGGGGCAAACTGGAAATTGTGAAGCAGCACGTTTACATACACCTGATAGATGATGACGTTACCTTGGTGTTAAAACCCATTGCATTCTGGGATGTTTTGTAGAGTTCAGGGTATTTCAGCATATTTTCTTTCCTGCAGGATCGCTCGAATATTCCCAGAGTCAGAGGTGGCAAAGCAGTGAAGATCTGCATCAAAGATGAACACAGAAAAACAACAATGGTTACTCCATTAAAAGACTTGACCTTGAATCTTCTGTCACGTCGTCGGAACTAAAACCACCATGTGCTAAACTGGTTGAGGAATTTACTTCATTCGGTTCTTCGCTTGCTTCACTCTCAAGTTTACATCAATAGAAGAGCACTGACCTCAAAATCCTCCGGGGTTTGTTGTTTTGATTTGTCATGCTTCACCTCTGTTCATATGCAAAATCCATCCCCAATGAACATCTGCGACTTTCTTGACTAAGAAGCAGGTATTCAGGTCTGCCTGCAGAGTAATTTCTTGGCAGTGTTGTAATGTTCTGTGTAACAGCTGCTCAGAGAGCAGCGATGGTATTGTGTGGCGGAGGAGTTCCCTGCAGGCCCATCTGGAGGGCGAGTCTGCAGGCCTCAGTCCACAGGGCCAGCGGGCCACAGGACATGCTCCACTGGACTCCTTTCTTATTCAGAGCCAAGCCCAGGAAGATCTCCATTGAGGGGCGGATTTAGCCCACTGCCTCTGACAGACTCCCACTGAGCTGGAGGAATGCCGTCAGTTTTCAGATAATGTAAAAGACCCGAGTCCGGCTCCCACCACCCAGGAGAGACAGTTTAGCTCCTAATTCAAGTTTCTTTATTATGAACCTAATTCGAAGAGTGGAAATACTCCAGTTTGTCCCTCTCATAAATCACTTCCACTTGAGGACAATCAAGGGTCTATGTAGAAAACTTCACTTCACACTTCTCTCATTCATTTTTTGCTGATAGAAGTGCATTTCTTATTAATACACAGTCCTCGTAGCTTGGTGTTGAAGATCAGACCACAGATGCACCTTTTTTTCTTCAACTTAACTCATGACAGATATGAAATATGAGTTCATTAGGAGTGGTCCCATTATAGTGCCCTGTGGGATTCCCTCCATCGGTCGCCAGCACACTTGCTGCTCCAGTCTTCCTCTTCTTTTTATCATACAAACAGAGCAGCTCTACTAACTACACTCTTTGGGGCAAGAAAAGCTGTTGCTCTTTCGCATTCAGCACATAGTTTAGGGCACAGAGGGAATATGGACCTGACCAGAGGCCATAAATAAAGAAGAACATTTTCAGGACGTGGATGACATAATCATGAAATGGAGACATTTGTTTTGGGGCAACATGGGAAGAGCAGAGTTCCTCTTCAAAGAGGAACTGACTTGTGCTCAGTTGTGAATACTCACCACGTTGTACAAGCCGATGCACCAGCGTTCAAACAGAATTTGACCCGAAAATCCATTAACGAAAGCAAACCAGATCTAAAAGAAAGAAAAAAACACAACAACAACAAAAAATCACATAAATCACACAGGAAGCAATTTGTTGGCATAATTGTACCACATGTATAATTGCGGGTGCAAATATTAGGGACAAACACTCCTTTCTTTTCCAATGCTTTCATTTTAATCAAACAGGCACTTGGTCATGAAGTCGAAACAGGAGGCTTGACTCAAACATGAAGATGATGATGAAAAAGGAACCACATTTCAGTCGTCTTACTACTTGCCTTTTCAGTACATGTTTTCTATTAGTCATAGTGAGGTGTGTTGTGTTGTTTCTTTTGTATTTGTTTAGTTCATCTAAATGTTTTTTTTTCCCTTTGCATGTTAAAAATAATAAAAATAAAAATTAGGTGATTCTTTAGTATAGGACGAGCTGAGCCTCCGGGAAATATTCCCTGATAAGTGGGTGGAGGAAAATACAATCACAATTTTTGGGGATGTTATTTCTAAATTTGATCTGTTTCCCATACTTTGCTGTCATAAATTCATAAATAATTATCCCATTTACACAATTAAAACAGCAAAATGGAGCTCAACCCATATCATGATATGGACTGAGTGTCAATAGTTCATAAAAGATTTCAAAGTCTCAATCCAGTGTCAGTGATGATGTGACTCTCCAGCAACGTTGAGGAACAATGGAATGATGCTGCCACCTGGTGGAGTCACATCATGTGACAACTGGACAATGAAACAATGGAAATGGGCACAAAATATATCCCGTACAAACTTCTGACCCCTGTGAGGACGCTCTCCACCCAAATAGAAAGTCAACGGGCAGAAGGACCAAAACAAGCCATGAGGAAACATGAATGACGGTGGGAAACCCAGGACCTCCAGATGCCACTTCCACGATGCAAATCAGCACCGGGTTCATCACAGGATTACCTTCAACCGTATATCTTACCAGCTGTTTCCCTCTGATCTACCTGTTGACATGTGGGTGACAGATGAGGTTAGCCGTAAGGCCAGAGTCAGGCCTGCGGGTCTCTGAATGATGGAGACTTTGATATATAGTGGCACGAAAGGGAGACAGATAATTTAAACCATCTGTTGGATGGAAAGGAGGCTCATCAATCTGTTGATTAGCCATACTTATCTACACAGACACGGCCTCTGAGATCAGGACAGGAGCAAAGTATTTTGGAGGAATTAGCAAGTGGACCAACACATACAAATAGTTGGAAATTGTGCACACATCATAAAATAGATTTATCTACGAGGTAAAGCTAACGTGTGAATCAGAAGCTTCACCTCACAGAGTCAACTGTGTGACACTGTGGTCCAGGACGGGCTCCTGCTGATGCTAAAACTGTCAAGGGAACATCAGGGGTGCTGTGTTTTTGGCCGTGGCCAACCAAGCATTTCCTCGCTTCATTTAACTTCATTATGAAAGCATGAACTGCTACAAATTCTTGGAGGGCCCCGCCCGCTGCTGCCACCGTCTACACCACCAATACCAATCTGCCGCTGGTCTTTCCTATTTAATGGTGTAAGTGTATGCGTGAAAACAAATGTCACCACCCCCACTGTTGGTTCTCCTCATAGAGGGAGGTGGTGGGGTGCACTTAGATGAAGTCTAAGTTTCTGTGCAAGCCCCCAGATCGTCCTGCCCCCTTCTTCTGCCACACCCACACAACTTGGATCCCACTTTCTAGTCCATCAGGTGCACTCCACCATGTTTTATTTTGTTTCTATCATATCAGAGGACCTATTTTCAGACTTGTGATGTTCAGCCACAGCTGGGGCTGCAGTACATCTACTGGCAATACAACGATAGTTTAGGGTATTTTAGTTTTGGCTTCTTGAGAAATACATTGCGGTGCTGTAGCTCAGGGTTATGTGAAGATGAAGTCCAAGCCATGAGGCAGGTTCAGCCATTAGTGTGGCTCAAGCAATGGTAACGAGAGGCTAGCGAGTAGGTCAAACTGCTGAATTCATTAAAGCTCAGCTCAATGTGAGGCTCTGGGCGGATATATTGTTGTGCTAAGTTAAAAAAGGCTCCTATTCATAGCATGTGGTAACTGCTTCTGTGTGAGTGTTTTGGCCGGAGCTTTTGGGTCCCAATAGCTCCTCACTCTTTCTCACTCGTTCCATCTCTTGAGGGACAGATGCATTGATTTGCTCATTAGGGGAAGTACCAGGCAGGATTTTTCTTCCCCTTTTCTTCTCCTCATTGAGTGCCACTCAGAGGAGGGGTGTGGCTGGCCTCTCTCCCCCACTGCACATCGTGAAAAACAGTGATGGAAGAAAAGCAGGAGCTCAGAAAAAGGGAGGATTGAGCCGGGGCTAGCCGATAAGAAGACTTGCATATTCATCAGCAAATGAAAAATCATTGATTCCAGGGCTACTCTGCAGCTTTGCTCTATTGTCTAGAAGTGGCTTGGGGGTTGGGGGAGTATGACATTTGTCCTCAACAATGTGAGCGCCGATTCTCTGAAGCTGAGCACTGCAGAATCACAAATGGCATTTATACACAAAGCTAGCAAAGAATACAGAGAGACATAATAGAAAGCTGATAAATATGCTGGAAATATGTGGCGCAGCAAACAGAAGCTGGCTCACAATGCCAGACGCAGCGTTTCAGTGCTCGTCGGCAGGCTTTGCTCTTCTACTCTGAACCATCTTTGACTATGCTGAGCTCCAATGAATGAGCTTTCATGTAATTGCCTCATAAATGCCACTTGTCCATCAGCCCCTTCTGTGGCACCTTGGCAATGTGTCAATCAAACCTGAGTGGCCAGCTGGATCGCCCTTTTGAATCAAGTTGCTATGGCTTCCTTTAGAAAGGTCTCTTGGCTTTGATGTCTCTGAATTCCTTTCTTTGTGAGGCTTCTCGTTAGTTTTCGGGGTAATTAGTAGCAGAGTCAAAGTTATAAACGTCCAACGTTATTCCTGAAGTTCATTAAGCAACTGGGCACAATGCTTCAAACTATTTAATTACATTTGTCATTTTCAGTTACCATTTAACGTCATGCTATGAGCCTGACCAGGCTTGAACTGCTTTCTAAATTATTGAAAAAAAAAAAAGAGGAAATAAAAAAACTACAATAAAAAAGGATCAAAAACACTAAAAGAAACACTGTGAAGGAGTTCCATCTGTCAGTCGATCATCCACTGGGGTGACAGCCTCACATTGTGACTCACAATTAACCCTCAGTGAGGCTCTGAAAATGCCGCACGGCTCCAAGAGCTTCAGACTGAGTTGCGCTCACATCTTTCACAATAGCCCAACAATCCTCCACCATCCTACTCTGGGATGGTGGACCGGGTGGAAGCGAGGGAGAGGAAAAGAGGCTTAATACAGAGTCTCCCAGTGAAGGCATTCAAATTGTAACACACACTGTACGGGACAATGGTGCCGCGAACAAAAAGTTAAAATTCTCCTCAAAATCCCTGATTCTCTTCTGCAAGGTATCCCGAGTGTCGAGGGGAAAAACATGCACGCTCAAAAGTAAACCCATTATTGCAACAAATGCAGTTTTTACTCATAGCCCAGGGTTGCTGGTGTGTTAGATGTCAGGGTCTTACAAAACAGGGACATTTGAAATACTGAAGCAGCCAAACAGTAAAGAAATGTCCTATTATCTACCTCGGTCCCCTGAAGGAGTGCTGCACAGGGGAGGAGGGGACTTGTGTTTTCAGTGGGCAACAAAAGGTGAGCTAGAAAGAGGCTCGCCCTGCAGACAGAACTATAGATGTTATGTTCCAGTTGTTGAGAAAGGCCTTTGAAAGGGGACCTGGCATGTTTCAAATAGAAGCTGTGGTTGGACTGAACAAAAAAAAAAAAAGGATGCTGTGAAGGATTTTAACCAGACTTTTATATGATTATGAGCTCGGTTCTATTAAGAATTCAAGTAAGGAACAATAAATGTAACAAACGGTGCAATCTTCAATCAAACGAAAATATGAATTAGAAGTTGCTATATTTAGTGGACCTATACATCAAAACCAGAGAGAGAGAAAAAAACAACACACAATAAAGATTACAGACGGTTTAAAACAGGCAAACAAGAGTAATTCAATTTCCTGGGAAAAGCTGAGGAAAGCTGAAATGTCAAATGGTTTTGCCAGATGAGAATTAAATTAGCATCAAATTGAATTTTACTGTTAATTTGCATACGTAACTGGTGTTTTACCATATCTGGAAAGAGAAGCACAATTGAACTGTTGCTATGAATTTATAACCACATTTAAAGTCTGGAAGGAGACCAACGGTCCTCTTTGACTTCAGGCCGCAGTGCGTCAGAGGCAGACACGCTGGAATGTAGAAGGTAGTCTACTGATTTTTCATGGCATATAAACCAGAAACACTATGAAAAAAGGGGGATCAGAGGTCAAGTGTCACAGACAGAGGATGAATTCAAGACAAGTTTAAAGAGCTCATGTTTCTACTGCAAGGTTATGCAGTGATGCTATTTTAAAAACGTGCAGCTGATCAGTTAATCTCAAAGCTTGGCTGCGGAAAAAACCTCTTGAACTGCACCTTTCTTGAGCAAAGACGAGGAAACAATCATTTGCTTGTCATCTACGTTGAATATCCTCAGGTAACCTGACCGTAGCGACGAGGGAAACCTCTTCCAATACTGGTTCGTAGTTTTTCGCTTCCTGATGCTTCGGTTTTACTGAGAGTGTGTAACTGTCTCATACACATTGAAACCATAAATGTAAAACTGCCGTGCCTCGTTCTTGATCTTGAGCTTTATCCTCACGAACTTTTCAGATATTTACCAACCTGGATAGTCTTTAATAATGTCAGAAATGTGGAGCACTATTGATTGATGCCATGTATTAGACACTAAAGACAATGACAAATGTGGTTAACTCCTAATAAGTGGAGACCTTAATAGGCATTTTAATTGCAAATCAGAGCATATCTCATTTTTATAACTACATGGCTTCAAGTATTCAAAGCATCACGGCACCTCGTTAAAACCTCCTGATATGTAGCGTGCCGGGAGAGGAACGCTCATCACTTGGTAGTATCTGATTTTGAGTTTTCGAGCAGATTCAAAGCTTAAGTTCGTACTTTCATCAGACAAGTGCAGCGCCTGTAGATCAAAACATCCGAGCACTGCCAGTGATGAAGCTGCCGCTGATAGGAAGCACTTAACCTGTCTGGTCACCCTTGGTTATGGCTCTGAGGCTGCAATCTGCTCTGGCTCTGGTATCTGTCAAACGCCATCAAACCCACCACACACAAAGTGACCCACGCTGGGAGAAACATACCATGAAACGAGAATCCATCCACTAATATACAAAACAAAGTGTCTTTGAATTGATGCTATCAATATCCTTCTCCAAATGATTTTTCATTATTTACCGAAAATGTGCAAAAAAGTTTGCTATTGTCTGAATAATTATCATCCAAAAAGGCTTAAACTCAATTAAATGTGTTACAGTGGCATCAAAAAAGCTCAGAAACATGGAGCTTGAAAGTGAATATAAATTGAGACTGAATCAAAGACAGTGTGATGATAATGTCGTGATAACTCATCGACAATTTATCTGTTTTCAACAAGTGCAGTAGTTTACACTCTTTTCTACAACAAGACGCGTCGATTCTGTGCTGAGCCGTTGTAACGGACTAGCAACTTGTAATGAGTGTACCTTGACCATGGCCAAATGTAAACACTTTTCAATGTCCGAATTTCTATATATCTGAACTTGAATGAAGCAGACATACAAGACAACAGCATGAAATGCAGAAATATTATCATCACAATGTTTTAACCTAAACTCAACAGGGTTGGATGTGCAATTCTGAGGATTTGTTTTCCGGCCACTTCGTCCGAGAGGCAGACCTGCTGTTAACTACACATACTTTTCCCTTCATTACTGCGTTAGTCGACGGAAATACAAACATGGAACCTGCAATTCTGAGTCTTTGATTAAATGGATCAGTGTTACTTGGCAAATACATTGATTTCTTGTTGAATGCATGAGTTGGAGTCTTGAGGACGACTGTGTGAGTCTCACCTCGATGATGTACAGGACAATGTTCTTGTAGAAGCAGTACAGGATACACTTGGCCACACGGTTGTAGTTCCAGGCTCCGTGAACGAGCAGCAGATTTTTCAAGTATTTGAACTGTGAGGGGAAATAAATGAAGGGAAAGGACAAGATGAATGGACAGCAGAGGCCTTTGTACAGCAGAGTGCCTAATGGCTGCTCACAATCAGAGATCAATGTCAGAACAGTAACGCAGTTACAGGATGGTCGAGATTAAAGAAAGTCTTCTGTCACTGTCACGCAGAGAGCTAAAGAACTGATGATCCATTGTGGCAAGCGAACACATTCCAGCGCTGTCGAGTCAAAGACGGTGCGTCTGAGCTTTGAGTTGCTGTAATTAGAGGGGTTCATATCAGGATGTTGGTCTTTGAGACGTAAGTATAATATTTAAATGGATTCATAATTGCAACACCATTCATGGCCTGTAGTGAATTTCCATTAGCGGGGCAATTTGAGACAGATTGATGTGAGAACACTGCAGCTGCCATGGAAGTGTTTCAGGGCGTCATGATGCCATCTAACAAAGGAAGTTTTTAAAAATGTCCATATAGCTCAAGCGGAGGAGGGGCCGACGGAGTAGAATTAAAGTTCTGCTTCGGAGAGGAACACAGCTTTGTTTATTTTTGAGGCCTGCTCGTCTTTCAGCTCGGCCACGGTACTCCTGGGTGAAATAAAAGCACAGTTTGTGTGACCCCTCGAAAGTCTGGATCAAACATCAGTTCACAGGGAGAGAAGCTGATGACAGACGGACAGCAGAGGTGCCTCGGCTCGATGCCTCTTTCCTCTTTGGCTCTCCTCTGAGCTCTAACAGAAAACTGACCGTTTTCAAGTATTAAATCTTCGAAACCAGCTGCCAAACAACAGCACAGCAGCGATCAGCTCGTCTGACACTCCCGGATATCCATGTAAATCATGTAATGCAACAGGGGGAAAGACCGTACACAACCATAAAGGATTGATTTCAGTTTGCAGCCAGCAAATTACAGTTAAAGTACCATTACCTTTAATATATGGAAAGCATCAGTGGAAGCCTGGAAGTGTAATTTAATTTGATGCTGGGACACAAAGTAAATGGATTATAAGAGGCCACCTGTCCCTGAAACACGCATATTGTGAATATATCACGTGAACTAAAGCAAGCACTTAAGAAAAAAACCCAAGTCTCCCTCAATAGTAATTGCATCGTAAGGCACAGAGAGCCGGCTAAGAGAGAGCGCGCTATTAGTTTTCCAAACTCTCAAGCCCCTTGGCTGGAACACAATCATAAAGTACAGCAGCGGACTGAGAAACTGAGCCATGATACCACACGGCTTTAGTTGCAAACAGGTGTCACATATCGATGCAAAGTTGCAGACAAACGGGTCACTACAATGTGATTAAGTATTTAAGTAGCAGAATGTGCTTCGACACAGTTATTGGGGGGATAAGGTGTCGCCTGATGCCTGTTTTACAGGTGTTACTACTTCACCGCGTCAGCTGAAGCCCTGTAAGACTTCTGACCCTTTGTTAGGCAGAACAAAGCAGCCACTATCAGTAACATGTTATTTTTGAGAATATGGTGGCAGGTGAATCTGTGGAAGCTACGTTTGGTAGAGTAGGGCATGAAAATCTGCATTGGTGCCAAATTCCAGATCCAGAGTACGGATGTTATGATCAGTACGCTCTTATTTAATATTGTAAAAGTCTTTGAACTTGGTGATCGAAGTTTATTGAGTGATTTTTTTTTTTTTGGTAGATATTTTCATTTAATTTTCACAATTGTTATCTGATTGTTTAGATTCATCTTTGTATTCTTTTGAGGGTCCTTGAAATATAGGTTTATGAAATCAGCAATATTGTGTCTATTATAATCAGGTTTTTAAGTACTTTACCACACTAGTCTTCATACACGAATCCTAACATGAACAAAAACCGATAAAGTTTGAATACTCATGTTTTCATCAAAATCACTGCAGTTCAAGGCTCCGACTGAGCCCTCGCCATCACGCTGACCTGAGCGATGGAGTAGTCCGAGGAGTTCGCAGCCTGCAGACCTTCGTTTCCTGAGATTCCCACACCGACATGAGCCGTCTGGATCATTCCGACGTCGTTAGCACCGTCGCCAATGGCCAGCGTGATCACCTTCACCTGCTTCTTCACCATCTCCACCACCTCAGACTTTTGCAGAGGGGATACTCTACACAACGGCACACAAATTAATGAACATCCCACCGCACATCAAAATTCATAAAACATCTGTAGCAGCAAAGTAAAGCGGGAATTTACATCAGGTACTCGTATACACAAATGAAACACAGAATAACTTTTCATGTGACGCTGTAAATGGAGACAGTGTGAAACCCACAGATCCGGGGGTGTGCAGAAATTCACAATGTCAATTATATACATGACTTAAATGAACAGCAGTTGGCAAACTCAAGAAATTCAGCCTGAAAATATAAATAAAATTGAACTGAATCAAAATAAAAAAAAACCCTGTTATTTGTACAATAAGTAAGTACAAAGGTTGAGAAAAAAACTGAACTTATGTGTTTGGATACCATAAAATGATCCTTGTAGCTGTTGCTATTTCTTAATACAATACAATGATACACATATAAACAGACAGTAAAGATGGTGATGGTCAGGCTTCTGAGCAGAGCCAGCCACTTCTCTTGGTGCACTCAGATACGCCTTCAGAAAGTCTCTGGAGATGATGTAGTAAAGTGCAAGTCTGTCTTTAGCTGTGAAGCGGTTCATGTTTATGTTCACCGCGGTTTCAGGGGCTTCATTCATCTCCCGGAGTATCTCAGCGCCCACAGAGTGTGCACAAGTCAAAGGCAGGTAGAGGTGTGTGTGTGTGTGTGCGCGTGTGTGAGCAGAATAAATAGAATAAAAAATAAAACAAACTGACAGCGCACAGAGTAACAGTGTGGCACCTAAAGGTTTGCTGTTGTTCTGAAAACCTGGTGCGGAGATGTGGCCCCAAACCTCGTCATGGCTACTTGAGTACTTAAGTACTTCCTATTATTTATGTGGCCTGGGCAGGTCAACAGTGTACCTTCATAAAGTTTCCATTTAAATTTATGAATATCACACTTTTTAAAGTGCTGCCAGGAAAAACAGCAGTGAATGACCTTTGTGACGAAGACGTAGCACTTTGGAGTTTGACCACAAGGTTGTTCATTTCATTTGGTTCATATTTTGGACAAACATGTCAACGTGTTGGTTGTAGAGAACCAGCAACCTCAACTTGGCCTTCACTATTTTCAAAATTGTACAATGTTGCTGGTTGATGTTAGTCCCAGTGAGCACATCTTGTTTCAACCTTTCTACTTTGCGTCTAGGGTTGTTAAAATCGGGTTGTTTTAATCTTACCTGCAGCATATGACAGCTTTACAGGACAGGGCGAGGTCGAGGAAGTACTGTCGCACGCCGAAGGTGAGGGCGTATTTCAGAGTCTTCCCATCAATAATGAGAGCAAAGTCGTTTTCCTTGTAGAGGGCATCTCCCAGCATTCCACAGTGGTGACTGAGCGTCTCCCTTGTTGCCTGCATAATGAGAAACATTATGCAAACATGCATTAGCCGTTGCAATTAGTTGAATCTTTTCAAACCCAATGTTTTATTCGGGGGAAATGTGTGCATTCTTACTAGATAGACATTTGTTTTGCTCGACCGGATTGGCATTCAAAACCTTCTATTGTAATCCATTACAAAAATACCATCTGTTCTTACAATAAGTGATTAAGTGTGTACACGCGTCTATGAAGCACACATTAATCATGTTTGTAAAGTAAAATGAGATTTTTCATGGATAATAAATCAAAACGCAACGACACACTGTGAAACATATGAAAATATATTGTGGGTTTCAACAGCAATATATTAGAAGTAATACATATCGGTTTTTTACCCCTCATGAGAGCTCACAACGCTAAACTCCGGTTTCTGAGTTATGATGGTATAATTTCTGATAAATGTGAACTGGATTGGATGTTTTCATTTCATTATTGTGGGATCTGTTGTCGAGATAACTTTTCTTTTTGTGACATTAAATATGTGTTAAAATTCGTAAATGAAATGGCGACTAACAACGGGTACACAGATTTTCATCACAGGCAGCTCAAATATATTCTGCAGTGCAATATTGAATGACTCCACAATGACATTTTTATCTTTTAACAATGCTAAAATTATGAACGTGTACTTGGAAATTTTACAGTCTCAGTACATTAGAGGAAGATTTTCCTCTGACACCAGTGTAAAGTTAGCAGATCACTTCTGCAGAGCAGCTGCGCTTCATATTTCACATATTTATTTATCATGATTCCCGTATTTATTGCGCTCCAGTCCTGACTATTGGGTGACAGTGCAGATAAGTTTGGCGAATGGATCGTGTTTGCTTTTTCAGTATACACAGCTACAATGATGAGTGATGATGAAATTAAATAAATATCAGACTTACGAAAAGGTTAACTGTTCACGGACATGTGTGCTGAATGGATAGATTTAGTGGTGAGATCATCAATTTATTCTTTATTCAATCATCTTCATCACAGATGGTGAAGTCATCAGCTAATAAAGTTTTCTATGTGACCATTATTTATGTGACTTCACGGATTCATTAAAAAAATCATTTTAGGAGGAATTCAGCGAACACTTCTGTTTTGTCGTTGCCTAGTAAATATATCAGGTGTAGCTGCACACAAAGAATTATTAAATTAATAAAAAGAGATTGACTGCAGCATGTCAAGCAGATGCCCAAACAGCTGAAATCATAAAAAAAAATGGAGGCTATTACCAGGACTGAGCGCGGGAGGGGTCCGGCCTGGTGCCGAGGTCAGATATGTCAAAGCAGTCAGATTGTACCAGGGGGACCGCGCACTGTTCGCTTGGCATAACAAAACTCTGAAACCCCAGCTTAAAGGAAATATTTGGAGAAAGGGGCTTTACGTTTCACAAAGCAAGAGACGGAGAGTGAGAGACACGCACAGAAAGAGATGATGGATTAACAGAGGAGAGAAACCCAGCAAGAGGATACAAGCGGAGAGCAGCTGTGAGGACTTAGCCATCCCTGACGGGGTCTCCACAACTGCACGAGATGGTGGGCAGTGTGTGTGTGTGTGTGTGTGTGTGTGTGTGTGTGTGTGTGTGTGTGTGTGTGTGTGTGTGTGTGTCAGTTCTTGTGCATGTATTTTGACATGTTTGCATGTGTGCTCATGCATGCCAAAGCATTGTGTGCAAAAGGAGGAACCTGATTGGCCGGACCACCGTGGCAGATGAAACTTGATGGACTGCAGGCTCTCTAAGCTCCTGTTGATGGGGATTTGGAGGCCTGTCTTTGAGGGGGGAAATTCAATTTCCTCCCCCTGGTCTCCAGCACTGTTTGGATAGCTTGGCCTGGAATCGGAGAGAGAGTGTGACACTCCGCATTACCTACTCCGAGTCTGCAGAGAAGGTGGTTTATGATGTTCATGATTCAATACAGCGGGAATGTGGCACGATAGAGAGCTGTCAGTCAGCTTCTCCCAATCCTTTCATATACACTTCAATTTTCATTTCTGAGGAAAATGCAAACAATCTTTCTTTCAAGACTTTCATACAGAAATGGACACACTCATCTCATATTGATCTTTTCAGAGCAGAGCGTATATAAACAAAACTGGTATTGACAGCTGCTTTTATTGACCGTGCATGATCAATGCTTATGGTAAATGGTTGGAAATCCTCATTTACTATGCATAATGATCACTATCAGATTGTTTGTTGTTTTCATTAGACTATTTGTATTGGATATTGTCCTTATTAATGCATGAGACCGACATTTGTTTTGATGATTCATAGTTTACATTTTAATTACTGGAGGTCCTGACACTGATAATGTCACTGCATGCTAAAACTATGTGTACTACTCACATCTGATATTAACTAGTATGATTGCCGTTTTGCAATACTGATTTGTGCCATTGTGAGTTATTGTTACTGTCTAAGGAGGGTGAGGATTCTGTCTCAAGAGACCTAAATGATGGAAATGTCTACAAACAACATTAATTAAGGGTCATTCTGTTGTTTCTTTAACTTTATAGTCAGGATTGAGATTTTGTAGCAACGTGTCTTATTTTGAAACCTGTAACCGTTTCATTAGTTTGAATATTTATAATATTTAATCAACTTTCTGCTTAATCTGCACCAGATTTGCTGCCCTCTGTAAAAGCTCTGAAACCTGGAGGGACAATGAGGATGTATTTGGCACTTGTACATATTTACATATTGATCAAGCATATTTACCAGAAACTCTTATAAATCTGTAGAAACCTGGATACGTTTTTGTGTGAGCAATGATATGCACTGGTGGCATTAATGCATCCTCACTGTCTCTCCTAAGATGTAGAATCAGGACGGGAAATCTCTTGTGAGCCACAGTTTTGCATAAGCTGAGGATCAATAATATTCAGTAACACATTCCTAATTTTTTTTTAATAAGATCTCATGTTTTACTTTTAGAAAGTAACAAAAACTTTAGGCTACAATTCAGTTAAACCTTTGATCACAGTTTTGGATCATTGCGGTTTTGAAATGGTATAACACAAGTTATCTAAAAGCAATTTGTGATGGATGAATAACTCTTGGATAAAAATCGATGTACCAGAACATTTTTTTCTAGTGCTGGTTTTCCTCTCCACATGAGGATATTTTGTGAATTTTATTCATGCACAGTCGTTATTTCCCCATTAAGAATAAATGCTGTTAGCATGTACAATCGATTAGGTTAACATAGGTGTGATGAATAAAGAAGCATCACCTGGAATGTGCCCTCGCCGCAGGCGTGTCAGGTCGCCACCAGCTGACATTTGAAGAGCGAGTGAGAATTGAATACGCATCCATAGACCAAACATATATCCAATCCTATGGGGGGTTGTGTTCCACCTCATCAGGAATGTCAATTACCTCAGCATTGTTTGTACTGTCGCTGTTTGTTTGTTTGGCCTGGTGGAAAGCTGAGATAGGGATCAGGGAGGCAATGTAGTGTCAATGACACTTGAGCTGTTTGCCTCCTCATTACCTTTGTGTCTCTCTCTCTCTCTCTCTCTCTCTCTCTCTCTCTCTCTCTCTCTCCCACCTAGCCATAAAATGGAGGAATGCCTTTAAAGGCTCATCCAACTTTACTGGAGTACTGACCAGTTCATCATAAGCAGATGTTAATGTGTGTGTGTGTGTGTAAGTGTATTTGTTAAAACATTAGCTGTAATTATAGTAGCAATACCAGAAATTCTAAAACACTTGCACGTGCCGTTTTGGTCAATCAAACATTTTATTGACCCATAAATGGGTTATTTTAAGTTGTCCATTTATTTGAAGAACAAGAGCGAACACAAGCAGGAGAAAAATGAAATACAACATTAAAAAAAGATGATTTTCTGAAACACATTATTCAAAAAGTGCTTAATCAAACTAAACTTTCAAAACACATGGTCAATGTAAAGACTGGACTAAGTAGTAGCTTTTTACAAATCTGACATTAGCATCAATTAAAAAAATAGAGAGTAGGAGTGTTTCTGTTAAACTTTGGCAAGTAACAACTATTACAAGGTTCATTTCATACGCAATATTACTGCCTAAGTAATCTTTGGCAATCACTGTTTACTTAGGAAGGTTTTTGGAGTCTAACATGACTCAGCCAGCCCGAATTAAAGACAAGAGCCAACATGACTGGGATTAATGGAACGAAACTGCAGAAATCATGAGAATAAAGGAACTCATGGCAGCCATAAACTAATTCTGCACTTTGGGTCAAAAGAACATTATTGTAATAAAAAAATAAATTAGACCAATAAGATTCTTAAACTGCAATTACAACAGCTGGAAAAAAAAGAAGGAAATTATGATAACCACACAACTTCAATTGCTTCAATTGTCCAGGAAGGCTGTTCTTGCTCCAGCTCGTTTTTGAAATAAATTGGGACATTATGACAACCGCAAGAATACCACAATTTGTGCCGCTTTGATTGTGCCTTATGTCAGTACTGTTATGTAGTATCGTATTCCAGTTAGTCTCAGAACTCAGAATTGTGTGTCAACTGCGTCAACTTCAAGGACTCGGAGTGGAGACAACAGTATGTTTGCAGGTGTCACGTGTAATGATGAACAGCATTTTTACCTAGTTTTTATAAGTAGAAATTTTCTAACCATTTTCAATGACTCCTAGATAGAGCTCTGCCTGATGGTTACCCATCACAGCTCCTGCTGTGCTTTGTGGTGTTTCTCCCTCTCCCATGTTTCCCCTTTCCTTGTGTGTCCATATGTGGTGGGTGGAGTCTGCAGGACCATCTCCTTTGGCTGAGCTGCACACCTGAGATTCATTTTCTCCAGCTCTTTGTCCTCTCATCGTCACATCGTCAGTTTATCTCATGTGGTTTTCACTGCACTACACTCCCTCACCTGTTTGAATCCCTGTGTGGCGGAATCACCTCAGCTCCAACTCCAACCCTTCAAGCCGGCTTCCTCCTCTCCATCCTTCACTCACCCATTCTTCATCAGTTTCCAAAAACTCCAATTAAGATAAATGCTTTTTCACCTATGTCATCTCTGAGTCAGCTCTTGGGTCCAAATTGCACTGGCCTTAACAGTATCTTTATAAATTTAATATGGTATAATAATAATAATAATAATAATAATAATAATAATAATAATAATAAAGTTTCATTTGTCCTTGAAAGACCTTACAGTTGTACAGATTTCCTGGAGACAATATTGTTGTCTAATTGTCCATGTTGTGATCAATTGGAATGCCTGAACCTTTTGGTTCTGAGGAAGTCACATCATTTGGAGTACCAAGGCAACTGGAATGCAGTATGAAAGAAGATCACTCCAATTATTGATCCATTATGAAAGTATGTCCAATATGATTTTGTTGTTGTGAATACTGAGAATTGTTTGTTATATTTGGGCAATCGTCCAGGAATTTGTTATAAATGAATTCATTTGAATCCATCACTGAAGCTTCAATGAGCCTTATGTGGAGTGTTACCCGAGGAAAGTGATTTAGTGTCGGACCGCTTGTCCCTCTTTTCACCAGTTCACTCAATGGCATCTCCATATTCCCTATTCTTCAACCACTGAGCTTCGTAAAACCCCGACACCCTGAATCCTGACGCTTGTCTGGACATGTCTTGGCCCCTCAACCTTGTTACGTATTGTGTATTCTCCAAACGAGGGCATGAATAGATTAGAAACATTTGGGCCTTTCAAATATATTTAAAATCAAGACTTTGCTGCATAATGGTACAGAAATATCAACAACTAAACTTCATATGTAAAGTTCATATAATTGAACAAACGATTAAACTCATGAAGTCCACAGGAAAAAAAAAATGATGGTGAACTCTAAAAATCCGGCACACACAGATACAGAAGCATATCGAATTCATTCAAGAAAATTGTTGCTTGTGTAACTGCAGTGAACATAAGTAGGGAAAATAATATCAGTTCATTTTTAGAAGTGATATTCCATAATTGAAAAAGATCCAAATCCAATGTTGTTTTGATTCACAAAAACAAAGGCATTTTTTTCACGTGTGTTTGGAATAAGCTTTCATAGACTAGTCAAATAAAAGAAAAATGAGGAGAATCAAATGAAACTGGCTACTGATCTTGTTGTTCTGACTGAGGTGCCTGAGGACAGGACATTGATTTCCCCGTCTTATACAGTATTCAGTATTTGTAGGATGAGGATGAGTGGTCTTGTGAGTGGATGGAGTAATCCTTGAGTACTTAAATGGCTGGAGATTAGCTCTAGATAGATAAGATTTTGAATGAGGATAAGATGCATTAGCTTGGTTCAAGACTGGCCTCTGCTCTCCTCGACTCGCCTTCCATCTCCTGTTCACTCTTCCGTCCCATTTGTCTTCTGTCTCATTGCATCTGTACTCATCTGTTCACCTCCTGTAACTAATCAGGTGTAAAGCACAAGTCCAGGCAGCAACCGGATGCCACTGGTGTTTCAAATATCCCGCACACCTCACGGCTTCTGCTTCTCCGGGAGAAAAGCAGATGTAGATATTGAGGCTTTCAACGCTTCTTCGAGACTTATCTGCCTCTTTGATCTGTATTGGTTTATTTGGGAATATATCAATCAGCCCTCACTGGTTGCTGTCTTTATTTTCCGGCCATGACTTCCTGTTTCAGATTAGTCCTCCATCCTGCCCACCTCGGCGGCCCGCTCACGATGCAACAGCGCTTCAGGTTCACAGGTCAGAGGTCAGGGGTCGAGCAAAGAGCGTCGTAACGATGTCCAGACTGACCAGTGTTATAGAGGCGTGTGTGTGTGTGTGTGTGTGTGTGTGTGTGTGTGTGTGTGTGTGTGTGTGTGTGTGTGTGTGTGTGTGTGTGTGTGTGTGTGTGTGTGTGTGTGTGTGTGTATGTGGAAGTAGTTAGAGAGAGAGAGA